>JAPQWV010003199.1:0-44235 GCA_027422505.1 Craterostigma plantagineum
AGTACTTAAATCCATATGTTTTGCTCCTTTTGAGTAATTGTCGTTTAGAGAAGAAACGGCTGGCAGAATTATCACAATAAATTCTCAACGGTCTTTCGATACTGTCAATAATACTAAGACCTGAGATAAAGTTTTGCAACCATAATCATGAACTGTAGCTTCAAAGCATGCTACAAATTCCGCCTCCATAGTTGATGTAGCAATGACCGACTGTTTTGCGCTTTTCCATGAGATTGCTCCTTCAGCCAACAGAATATATAACCAAAAGTTTTCTTGAATCCATGCATCCAGCGTAGTCTGAATCCGAGTAACCAATGACTTCAAGATTACTTGATTTTCTATATGTGAGTATGGTCTTTGGTGCCTTGTAAGTACCGAAGAACTTTCATTGCAGCTTTCCAATGGTCCTTCCCGGATTATTTGATATCGGCCTAGCATTCCAACAGCAAAACTGATATCTGGCCGAGTACACGTTTGCGCATATATTAAACTCCCAACCACAGAAGCATAAGGAATATTTTCCATTTCCTTTCGCTCCAAATCATTTTTAGGACATTGTATTTGATTAAATTTGTCCCCCTTCTGAATTGGACTATCTTGCGGAGCACTTCTTCATTCTGAATTTCTCAAGAATTTTTTATTTATATAGGCTTTCTGAGACAACCCTAACAATCCTTGTGATCTATCACGGAATATTTCTATTCCTATCACATAAGATGCCTCGCCCATATCCTTCATTTTGAAATTCTTCGAGAGAAATTCTTTAACGTCGTGCAATAGAACCAATATTATTTGCAGTAAGAAGATATCGTAAACATATAAAACAAGAACACGAACTTGCTCCCACTGACCTTCATGTAGATACTCCGATGAACAGTGTTCTCTACGAAACCATATGACGTAATAGTATCATGGAATTTTAAATACCATTGTCGGGAGGCTTGTTTTCAATCCATATATTGACATATTTATTTACACGCGATATTATCCTTTCCTTCGGTTAAGAAACCTTCTCGTTGATTCATATAAACTTCCTGATCTGAATCACCATTCAGAAAAGCGGTCTTTACATCCATTTGGTGAAGCTCTAAATCATAATGCGCCACTAAAGCCATAACAAACCTTAAGAAATCCTTCTTTGAGACGGGAGAAAGGTTTCCTTATAATCAATACCATCTTTCTGAGTATACCTTTAGCAACGAGTCTAGCTTTATAACGTTCGACATTGCCTTTTGAATCGCGTTTCGTCTTATAAATCCATTTACAACCATGCGCTTTGAACCCTCAGGCAACTCGACGAGTTCTCAGACTTTGTTGTCATTCATTAATTTTAGCTCATCGTTCATAGCATTGATCCAATTTTCAGATTGCTGCATTGTATAGCTTGTTTGAATGACACTGGATCTTCATCATGCTTAAGTCACATTCATGCTCAAGTGAGTAAATGACATAATCATCTGAAATAGCTGATCTTCTTTGCCTTTCAGATCTTCTTATGCCACTTCATGTGGTATCACTTGCTCATTGTGACTTCAACATTGTCGTTCGTTTCATTAAGATGTTCATTCTGTGGTTTTGAACGTTGATTTGTTTCCCGATGTGTTGTTTGGTGGTGATATTACAACGGGAACAACAACATGTGGAGAAACATTTGATGTAGAAGTGTCTATTAGATTTTCGTGAATTTCTACATTTCGCAGTTCTCCACTCCCACTAAAATTACCATTATCTAAGAATCGAGCATTACCAAATTCGACTATTCTCGTACTATGGTTAGGACAATAAAATCTGTACCCTTTCGATTTTTCAGGATAACCAATAAAATAACCACTAATGTTCTAGCATCAAGTTTCCTTTCATTCGGATTATATATTCTAATTTCTGCTGGGCAACCCCAAACATGAAGATGTCTCAAACTCGGTTTCCTTCCCGTCCATAGTTCATAAGGTGTTTTAGGAACTGCTTTACTAAGAACCCTGTTGAGTAGATATACATCATTCTTTAATGCATGCATCCACAACGATAAAGGTACAATACAATGATTTAGCATACTTCTAACCATGTCCATAAGAGTACGATTTCGCCTTTCTGCTACACCATTTTGTTGCGGTGTATAGGGCATTGTATACTGTGCACAAATGCCTCGACTTTCAAGGAATTTTGCAAATGGACCTGGACGTTGTCCAGTATCATCAGATTTGCCATAATATTCACCACCTCTATCAGATCTTTCAGGGTACATGAACGAACCGATCCGACACCCGAATGAGAGGGGATCCTGAGACTGACATGTATGGCATGTCAGGCTAAGAATCATATAGAGAATTAATAGTACTACTCTATCACCAAGGTCGACCTTCCTTTTCGGGAGTCCATCCGAAAGAACTTCGAAGTTGAGCGTGCTTGACTTGAAGCAATCTTAGGATGGGTGACCCCCTGGGAATTTTGCCCAGGGTGCGTGTGAGCGAGGACGAAGCACGCTGGAAGGTAAATGGTGGTACAGTGGGGCCAGACTATCAGTCGGAGTGTGGTGGGCCCAACCCCACAGGTCCCGGTTGGGACGGATGCTACAGTGACACCCGTATGGGACGGGATGTTACAGGTGGTATCAGAGCACAACCTCTCGCAGTACGGTGCTGGTTGGGGGACGAACCAGGCGAAGCTGGTGGGCATGTGACGCCCGTGGCCGATGAGGGCGGGGAGTGATCGCCGGTGCCATAGAGGTATAACGGACAAGGAGCGACTCCTTGCAGGCTTCTAGGCGAAGGGGTACATGAACGACCGATCCGACCCCGAATGAGAGGGATCCTGAGACTGACAACGTATGGGCGTGTCGGCTAAGAATCATATAAGAGAATTGATAGTACTACTCTTATCACCAAGGTCGACCTTTCCTTTTCGGGAGTCCATCCGAAAGAACTTCGAAGTTAAGCGTGCTTGACTTGAAGCAATCTTAGGATGGGTGACCCCCTGGAAGTTTGCCCAGGGTGCGTGTGAGCGAGGACGAAGCACGCTGGAAGGTTAAATGGTGGTACAGTGGGGCCAGACTATCAGTTGGAGTGTGGTGGGCCCAACCCCACAGGTCCCGGTTTGGGACGGATGCTACAGTGACACCCGGTATGGGACGAGATGTTACAACTTCTCATAGCTGTTTTCTTTGATAGGTGTCTAGTTTGCTTTCCATTAATGCAATCCACACAAAAATCCCAGTCAACAAAATCCAACTGAGGTAAAATGTCGCTTTTCATCAACCTCAACATTCTTTCTTTGGATATGTGACCCAATCATTGATGTCATAAGAAAGCAGAATTTTCATTAGATGCACTACGCTTAATACTTGTGTTGTGCTCAAACGTGAAATAGAGATTCAGCAAAAGCATATTAAGATTAAAACGATATAAACAGTCTGTTAATGTTGAGCATTCAGCATTGGCAATGTCGGGGTAACATTCTAGTCAACATTTGTTGGCCGAGATGTTCCCTTTCTCAGTTTTATCTTTCATGCCCAAAACTAATTTTATTAATGACGTGGCATTTTTCTAGTGTTGTGCAGGACTTATTCAAGGGATGGAACGGATCAAACCGCGTGGAAGAAGTGTAGATGAGCTAGAGCGAAAATAGGAGTGGAGCATGCTAAAAATAGGGAGCTTGGAGAACAAGTGAAGACCGAGTGCTTGGAGCTGACCAAGTCGAGTCCCAACGGTCACTAACTGTCTAAAATCACTTAGTGGACGTTGTGCGACGTTGCCAAGTCGTTTGTGAAGTCGCCCCGAAGTCGAAGACATATAAAAGGAACTTCACTTAACCGTTTGAGGGACGAACTGACAACGAGTGAGAAAGAGCAAGATCGAACGAGTTCAGTCTTTAAGAGAGTTTTTCTGTTTAGTCTAGCTTTTAAGGTCGAGAGATCCTTTAGTTTGCTGAATTATTGTTGATTCGTAGGTTGTGCTAGACTTAGTTTTTGACTATCTTTGTTGATAGTTTGTAATCCATCTTTATAGTGGATTTTTGCCTCTTGAGGTGCGCAGCAAGTTATTTGACTTGCTGCATAAAATCACTGCTCGTGTTCATTTCGTTTTACCACTAAGTACTTATCATTCTGCTGTGCGTTTCACAAGTGAGATTGAGTGTTAGCCTAACATTCCGTCCACATCAGTTTAGTATTTAGTGTTTTTTACATCCATTTCTTACGGGACCGCCATCAAAGTGGTATCAGAGCCTACGCTTGACGTTACTAAGCGCTAAGATCTTCAAATGGATATTATGAGTTCAAATAACGTAGCAAAATCCCTGTGTTAGACGGCACAAATTATGCTTATTGGAAGGTTCGAGTTCGTCAGTGTATCAAGTCCATCGATGTGCGAGCGTGAGAAGCAGTACTCAACGGATATACTCCACCAAGGACAGCCCCGGATGCTGATGGAAAAGTCGTAGACAAGCCATTCGAAGAGTGGACAGTGCATGAACGAACCGCGGCTGAATACAACGACAAGGCCACTCAATGCCATCTTCTCAACCGTGGACATGTTGATGTTCAAGCTAATTCAGAGTTGTACAACGGCTAAGAATGCGTGGGACTTGCTCCAGAGGTACTGCGAAGGCGATACAAGTGTCAGAGAAACCAAATTGCGGCTCCTTCTAAACCAGTTCGAGAATATTAGGATGAAGGAAGATGAAACATCACTACGTACTTTGGGAAGCTCTTGACCATTTCTAGCGAGTGCGCCAGCCTTGGAGAGCCGATCGCCAATAAGGTACTAAATCCAAAGCTATTCGTACACTAACTGAAAAATGTGAAGGTATCAGCGATCGAGCAAATGGCTATCCAGTAATCATCAGTGACAATCCAGTCATTTTCAGATGACGAAGACGAAGAAGATCATCAACTTGGCTTCACTGCGGTAACAGATGTTGAGCCAACATCTGACTCACATCTGGAAAACATATAATTTTTATTATGATGATTCACACTGTCTTGATGGTGTTTTTAGTTCTGATGATGAAGATGCAGATGGGAACATTGAAGTCAAGATGAACGAGCCTTCAAGCTACTGACCTCTCGATATGATATTGAGAAAGTGAAAAATGATCAACTCATGGTCGCTGTGAAAGTATTGACTGATGAGAATGAGAAGAACGAGAAGCTGATCGAGAACCTGGTGGATAGGATGAACAAGATGGAAGCTGCTCTGACACGGAAAGGACAACGAGATCGACAAGCTTCAGAAACGAGTCGACAAAGCCGATGAGACCTTCATGAGGATGAATAAGGGTAGAACTTCCTTAATGAGGTATTGTCCTAGGTGTTTCTGATAAACATGTCTAGGTTATAATTCTCAGCCTGCAAATGATGTTCCAAAACCCGTGACCCATGATTCTACTAAGATAGTTTTTGTCAAAGCTCAAGCTGTGAATGATGAAATTGAAATCGTAAATCCTAAGAATAGTCCCGAGCATGTGACCCTAAAAAGTGATGATAAGTCTTTCATGTGTGAACATTGTAAGAAGTTAGGTCATTTAAAGTCATACTGCTGGAAATTGAAGCGAGAGATTTCTGCAAAGAAATCGATGTCGCTGAAATGTCATCCAACATATCGGTCAACATTGAGAAATCAGTGTTGAAAGGTATGTCTGGAGAAAGTTCAGCTGGCGCATCTTCGAAGTCTAGCAAACAGAATGCGGTTAAATCATCTAAGAAAGCTTGGACAAGAAATCTGGACATAAATGCCTTGTTGTATATACCTCTTTGCGAGCTAACGTGACAGGTTCATGGTACTTCGATAGCGGGTGTTCCCAACATATGACGGGTACCAAGGAGTATCTCAGCGATTACAAGCTTTAAACAGCGGATCTGTTACGTTCGGAGGTGGTTCGAAAGGTCGAATTCTCGGTCGAGGAAGATTGAATGTGCCCGACTTTCCCAAGCTTAGCAACGTACTCCATGTAGACGGGCTTGTTGCGAATCTGATCGGCATAAGCCAGCTGTGCGACGATGACCTTGAGGTAAGGTTTAATAAGGAGTGTTGTGAAGTTTTAACCGAAATTCTGTTCTACTGATGGCAGGTAAGAGATCTAGCGACAATTGCTATCTAGTTGGTGACAAATCTGGTGTGAAGGACGTGTGCCAACTATCAAAGGCCGAGGACGATGTTGTGCTTTGGCATTACAAATTGGGCCACGTCAACTACAGAATATTGGAGCAACTTATCAAGCATGATGCAATCAGAGGCATTCCGAAACTTAAGGAGTTGGTAAGGTTGTTTGTGAGTCGTGTTTGAAGGGTAAGCAAACACATGTTAGTCACAATGTTGACCAACATGCTGCCCACATTTTAAAACTGCTCACTGTTTTCAGTTAATTCACATGGATTTGATGGGTCATATGGAAGTTGATAGCATAGGAGGTAGGAAATATGCTTATGTGCTCGTGGATGACTTCTCTATATATGCATGGATTTTCTTTCTTAGAGAAAAATCGGAATCGTTCGATATCTTTAAGAATTTTTTGTGCTATGATTAGGAACAATTTCAGTGCTACTATCTTTCATATTAGGTCTGATGATGGTAGAGAATTTGAAAATCAGTATTTTGATGAGTTTTGTGATAAGAAAGGCATTGGCATGAGTATTCGTCTCCTAAGACGCCCCAACAAAATGGGGTGGCCGAAAGGAAGAATAGGACTTTAAAAGAGATGGCTCGTGTTTATGTTACTTTCTAAGAATGTGTCGAAGCGTTTTTGGCTGAAGCTTTACATACTGCTTGTCACATATCGAATCGTGTTTTCTTTAGGCATGGTACTAAAAAGTCCTCATATGAACTGTTGAATGGAAAGAAGCCTACGGTTAAATATTTTCATGTCTTTGGATGTTTTGTTGCATGCTAAATGATCGTGAGTATTTGACCAAGTTCAATTCAAAAAGTGATAAATGCATTTTCTTAGGATACTCGTCTAATATTCGTGCTTATCGTGTATATAACTTGCGCACCAAGTCTGTTCTAGAGTCAGTGAACATTGTGTTTGATGATGCTACTGATCTTTGTAAAGTGTCTCCTCAAGTTTATATTTCAGATGTTATACAAGCGGTCAATGAGACAGAAGAGACAGAGGATGCCAATGTTGAGCCAACATCTGACTCAACATCTGCACCGGAACAGAACGATGATGCGGGACCCAGCGAAGTACGATGAGATCCCCCTTCGAAGATTCAAAAAGATCACCCCACGGAACTCATCATTGGAGACGTGAATGAAGGAAGGAAAACCAGAGACAAGCCGCGCAAAGACTACAAGTCTATGGTAAGAAACGTATGCATGAACTCGCTATACGCTGAGGTACGCTTTAACTGCTTTGTTTCTGAGATAGAACCCAAGAATGTCCTTGAAGCTCTCAGGATAATTGTTGGATAAATGCGATGCAAGACGAACTCTTGCAGTTCGAGAAAAACCAAGTGTGGTCATTAGTTCCACGGGCCGAAAGACACTAATGTCATAGGAACTAAGTGGATATTTAAGAATAAATCTGATGAACTTGGTAGGGTTGTTAGAAACAAGGCTCGACTAGTAGCCAGGGTTACACGCAAGTAGAAGGGATAGACTTTGATGAGACGTTTGCTCCCGTTGCTAGGCTAGAATCGATTAGACTTTTTGTTAGCTATAGCATGTTGGCTTAACATTACATTACATCAAATGGATGTTAAGGTGCTTTCTTGCATGGGTATATTGATAAGGAGATCTATGTCGAACAGCCTAAAGGGTTCGAAGATCCCCATTATCCTAACCATGTTTTTAAGCTGCAGAAAGCGTTGTATGGGTTGAAGCAAGCGCCTCGAGCTTGGTATGCGAGGTTAGCAACATTTTTACTTGAGTTCGGTTTCACTCGAGGTGAGGCGTATCGTACTCTTTTTGTTAAAAGGGTTGGTTCCGACATTTTGATTGCTCAAGTATATGTTGATGACATTGTTTTTAGCTCGAGGTCACAAGTTTTATTAGATCATTTTGTGCAGGCAATGAACACTACTTTTGAGATGTCGAATGATAGGCGAATTGACCTATTTTCTAGGTTTGCAGATTAAGCAAAGCACCGATGGGATTTTTATGTCCCAAGAGAAGTACGCAAAGAACACGGTCAAGAAGTTTGGAATGGACACGGCAAAGGTAATGAAAACGCCCATGGGTTCTACGCAAAAGGTAAGTAGAGACGATGTTGGGCAGAATGTTGACCCAACATTGTGTCGTTCTATGATTGGCGGCTTACTGTACTTATCTGCGAGTAGACCTAACATAATGTATAGTGTTTGTGTGTGTGCTAGATATCAGTCTGAACCTAAAGTGACGCATCTTAATGCTGTTAAGCGAATACTTCGTTATATGAGTGGATCGTGTAGTCTAGGACTATGGTTCTCCAAAGATACTAATTTGAGTCTTGTAGGCTATAGCGATGCTGACTGAGCCGGTGACGAGGATGACCGAAGTACAAGTGGCGGCTGTTTCTTCCTAGGTAATAACTTGGTTGCATGGTATAGTAAGAAACAGAACTGTGTGTCTTTATCTACTGCTGAGTCAGAATATGTTGCGGCGGGTAGTTGTTGCACGCAATTATTGTGGTTGAATAGCATGTTATGTGACTATGTGTTAGAGTGCGAAACTGTGCTTATGTATTGTGATAACCTTAGTGCTATTAACATCTCTAGGAATTCCATCCAACATTCTCGTACAAAGCATATAGATATTAGGCATCATTTTCTGAGAGATATGGTCGAAAAGAGTTAGCCCGCATTGAGCATATAGACACTAAGAATCAGTTAGCAGACATTTTTAACGAAACCATTGGATTCTGAAAGGTTTTCGAACCTGAAGAAATCCATAGGTTTGCACATGTTAGTCTAAATGTTGGTCCAACATTTGGATCAACATAGCATTTTATGTCGAATTTGATAGTTGCAGCTTTAATGTTTGGTTTGATATTCTCTTCTGTTTTTCCTCTGAAATGACTTGATTCTTCTTGATTGGTCCCTAAATGGACCCGATTCCTCTTTTATAGGCTCTTGGTAATACGTCCCTAGGTACACGACATTCGCTGTGACGATGTACTCTTTGCGACTAAAAACCATCCTTTTTGTGTATTAGCATACTCATAAACTCTCGGCTAGATAGGTATTTGGTAATAAGATTCCTTAGGTACACGGCATTCGCGGTGACGATGTATACTATGCGACAAAAAGCCGAACCTTGAGGCTGGGTTATAAGGGCAGTGCATAAATTCGGTTGGATATGTGAGGTGAAAGGGTAGAAATAAAGGGAACTGATTTTGAGAAGGATTAAGCAGATAAGTCTAGGATTACGGAATTAGAATGTTGAGTCAAATGTTAGGGCAACATGTGTGACTGTCAGTTTGACATTGCTACATTTTGTGCTTTCGTCTTTATGTGTGTCTTTTTTTAGTACTGTTTTTGTCAGTCTTTTGTGTCTATGTTTAGAAATCTCTCAGAATTGCATTAGAAACTCGAAGAACAGCTTGTTACATTTGTCTCAAGTCGTCATCAACGTCGCTGAAACGGTTAGTATTTCTTGATTCTACCTTGACTTTTTGATTTAAGTGCCTTTTTGGTAGAATCGTGGTCTGAACTGCTCCTATTTTCTCGCATGACTTAGTCTTCAGTTGGCTCCTATGTGCTTGCATGTTTGAATTGAATAGCTCCATGATTTTATTAGGCAGTTTGTGAACTTGTTTCGAATTTATCATATATATGCTTAAAAAATCTCATATGTGCCTAAGGGTTATTTTCTCAGTCCCATTTACTCCACTACCTGCTATTTTTCGTGAGTAGTGTGTGATATTTGTAACCGTTAACTCATGTGTATATGAAGTGATTTGATTGATGAACTTTACCATTCACAAACCCT
This sequence comes from Craterostigma plantagineum, assembly GCA_027422505.1. Classification (NCBI taxonomy): domain Eukaryota; kingdom Viridiplantae; phylum Streptophyta; class Magnoliopsida; order Lamiales; family Linderniaceae; genus Craterostigma; species Craterostigma plantagineum. The sequence goes on from JAPQWV010003199.1 coordinate 9,903, forward strand.
AGAATTAGAAATCAACTTCATCTCTCTAAAACTTCTCCGTGTCTCTCTGTGCAAAATCATGAATCCCTTTGTCTTTCTATTGCTCGATTTCTTTTTCTGAAATGGCAAACTCACCAAATCATGAAGAAGCACAGGATGTTAGCCCAACATTGAGCGAAACTGTGCACGATGTCGCCCCTATCCAGATGATTCGGCCACCGATCTTCGATTTCGCCGATGTTCCGCTCAGCGCCCTTGTTTCTCAGAGACGGCCGGTCCAGACGAGTGTGGTTGGAGGTGCAATAAATGTACCAGCTCCACCTTCAAACCCTCATCCGCCGCCCAAAGCTCACCAGCACCTGTTCCCTCCCTCTCCCGCTCATCAAGCCTAATTTCGGCGCCCAAAGCGACTGCCAACAGCCGAAGAAGCCATCGAAGAAGAAGAAACCTCATCGAAGCTCGACCTCCCAGTGTTGCCCCTGAAACGCGCCAAAGCAACTGTCTAAAGCAAGCTCGGGTTTCTAAGGGGCCGCAATCACTCCAAATAAGCCCATCACCTTTGCGAGCTCATCGTCTGAGACGGAATCGACTGAGGATGCGCCTGTTCCCAATGCCGCGAACGTGCAAATTCAGGGGGAGACGAGTGCAAGTCCTTCACAGGCTCACAGCCCTACTGCTGAAGCAGCCCCGGTCCAGCCAACACCAAAATCAAGTGAGTCGACTGACGATGTCATCGACTCAACCTTCTATGATCAGCTGGATGCAGAGGCAGTGAGTCCAAGGGGAGGTCAGCCCTCTAATGGGTCTGAATCTTCATCCTCAGCGAGCGAAGAAGATGATGAATTTGGAGCTGCAGAGACACTGGCGGTGTGGAGGGCCAAACTGCAAAAGAAAGCATGCAAGAGGCCAATGGGCTCTGAGGACAGACCATCCAAGAAAGCTCGACAATCTGAGTCATCGCAGCAAGCCGCCAGCAGCCACGATCAGTCGGCAAGTTCCGAGCGATAGTGAGGATGTTGATACAGATGTTGACCCAACATCTGAGTCAGACTGGGAAACACCTCTGCCAAGGGGGAAGTTCTACGCCCCACTCAATGAAGAGCTATGGTCTACCTTCAGCCAAAGGGTGATCCGTGTCGAGAGGACGGCAGACGTGACGAGTTTCCACCGATACGGTGTCGTGCAATTCTTGGAGTCACGGCAATTCGACAGGACGGTGACTATGTTTGCGACCTACTGTGATGTAGTGGTCCGGGAGGTATTCTCTAATCTCTCTCATAATTTGAAGGATCCCACTTCTAGAAAGTATGGGAGGATATATTTGAGGGGGAGATTATACGAATTCTCGGCGGGGCAATTAATGAGTATTTAGGTACACCCAACGTTGATATGGACGAGGAGTTTGATAACAATGTGGTGGTGACGTTTTTTGACTGGCGGTAGAATAAGGGAATGGGATGGCAATTTTTCTTGCAGCTTCTTAACATCGCTTTACTCTGTGCTATAAAATTGGAATTTACAATTGGTGGCCAACGGCTAACGAGACCCGTGTGGCGGAGAGTATGGCTCATATACTCTATGCTCTTGGGAAAAATCTGCCCATTGATTTAGGAGAGTTGGTATTGGATCAGCTGGCCAAGGAGGCCGAGAAAGAGTCCCAGGAATTCTTCCGTTTCCATCTCTTATTTATGGGATGTTGCGTCGCGGAGGTTTCGAGCCAACACGCAAAGATATTGTGGTGACAATGAAGGTGCCATATCCTGTTTTCCTACTTGCATCTGGCCGGGCCAAACAAGATTGTGGATCTGCCTTGGCAAGCCCCTACTGCAGATGTTGAGCGCAACGTTGCCTCAACATCAGCTACTCAACCAAGCTTGGAGCAACACGTTAAGACTCTGGAGGACACTGTAGCCCTTCTGACGGCTCAGGTTGCGACGTTAAAGGAATTGCTTTCTTCCCAAAAAGGGGGAGATAAGGCAGAAGCAGTGAGAGCAGAGCCAAGAGTTTGAGGATCAAGGTGGGTCGAGCGGTGCAAAGACGACAGAAGGGGAAAGTGCTGAAGCAGGGGGAGAATGAGCTCGTGAACAAGAGCAAGTCCAGACTGAAGAAAGAGCTGGACTTGGAGCAGAAGCGGCAGCTGGTGAAGAAGCTAGAGGAGAAGAAGAAGAGGAGTCGATCGATAGTCTAAACATTTAGACTCGATCTTTTGTGCATGCGCTCTTTTGTTTTTGTGCATGACTACTTTGATTTTTCTTGTGTTTTGTTTGGACCATGTCTTTTATTTTGCAGATGTTTCAGGACCTCTTATGGCTTGTACTAATTAGTAGTACTTTGAATAGTTTTTATTACTATTCTGTTTTTCGTCTAACTCTAACCATCTTTTGTTTTTGTGGTTGAGTTAATTTTGTCCTCAGGGGGAGTATTGCTAAGGATTTTGTCCACTTTTTCTTGCAGAAGTGACATTTTAGCTCCTACGTATTTGAACCTCATTAACTTTCATTGGGGCTTTATCTCGTCTCTTATTCTTCTTTCCATGCTTAGTCTTACTGCCGCTAGCTCCATCGTGAACCGTGAGATGACAGAGTGTTCTTTCACTTTCTTCAACCTTCATTCTTCCTGAATCAACATGGCCTTAATTTCTTGAAGGTTCCATTTTTCCTTAACGGTGTTATAATTCACCTGGAACTGGCCGAACTCAGGAGGAAGTGAGTTTATAATAAATTGAACGAGAAAGGTCTCACTCACATCCATGTCCATCGATTTCAACTTTGCTGCTAGATTAGACATGTCTGTCACATTCATGAATGGGTTGCGACCAATTGAACTTTTTAGTCGTCAACTCACTCATTAAGGTCCAACGACTGACTTATCAGCAATGTCTGACTGGGAGTACTCCTTAATTTTCTTCATAAATTCCTTTGCATTATCTGTCTTGGGCATTGATGGCTTAACATTTTCAGCTATGGTCATCCTCAAGAGGTGCAAACTCAGCCTATTAGACCGCTCCCAATCCTCATAATAACACTTGTCAGCTTCAGTACTGGTTCAGTAATGGCTGCGGGCGTTTCATCAGAAATGATAGCCAAATCCAAATCCATAACACCTAAGTGGAAATTGATTTTTGTTCCACCCAATCATTATAGTTTTGCCCCGTAAACTTGAGTAAACCATTTCCCAAGGTAAACAAATTAGCAGGACCTGCAAACGCTTGCGAACTCACACAACTTAAATGCATTCAACTATTGGTAAACTTTATCTAGCGTTGTTGTATTTAAGCTAATGGGCTTATAGGGTATTAATTATATTCCTTTAGAAGTGGCCCAAAACGCGAGAAAAAAAATGACCCAAAAGGTAAAATAAGCCCAATAAATATAACTCTAGTTAGTATCTTCTTCTTCCTCAAGCTAAGAAGTAAGAACGCCATTGATGGACGGGAAGCTATAATACTGGTTAATAATATACTTCCTTCAAAGTTAACCTTTTAAAGGAATGGTCCTTCAAAAATTGTATCACAGCCCAGGGACCAAAGAGGTCATATGTACGAATCTCACGACCACCCTTTAGAGAGAATTACACAACTAATGAATATAATTAAAAGACCAGCCTACAAGTGAGATGCCGTATTGAAAAACTATATTAATAACTTTTGCACACTCTATGTGCGTGCAAGTAATGTAATTGTGAAGGAAAAAATAGTTTACTTAATAACTTAAATAGTGGATAGTTTTTTTTTTATTTATTATTACCATAATGGAGAGGAAAGAAAATATTAATTTAACTAAAAAATAGATAATAAAAAGATTATAATGGTAGTTATCCTATAGAATTAAAATTAACATACCACGTAGTTTCATGAGCCATAAAAATAGAAAGACATGATTAAAAAATAATACAATCCGATCGAGGTTAACCTTTTAGGAGGAGTGGTCGTCGAAACTTAGCCGAAATTAAACTGCGTATTTATAATTTTATGCTGTCGGACAATTTTGACAACCTACAAATACAAGACGACAACTCATGTCGTATTCGGATTCTGATGGAAAAAACGCAAATTCAACTACGTACACCAAACATCGCGTTTCGTTTTCTTTCATTCATTTTGCCGTGTCGTGTTCACATATTAGACGAACCTGGACACGGGCATGCAAACCAAGGATGAGCCCTCTGCAATGTTAGTCCAGGACCTTCTTCCATATCCACGCCTTCACCGTTCTCAACTCTCCAATCAAAGCACTGAACCAAAGCGCCTAACGTTGTCTGAACGGTCTGCATGCCCATCGAAGTCCCGGGACAACCTCTTCGACCGCTCCCAAACGGTAAGTAATGATAGTGCTGCTGCCCTCCGACGTCCAGCCTCGGCTGTCCATCTTCCGTCGTAAGAAATCTCTCGGGCCTAAACTCGAGCGGATCTTCCCAGTGATTAGGATCTCTGTGTATGGCCCAAACGTTGACGAAGAGATGGGTTTTCGCGGGTATGCGATAGCCTGCGACTACGCAGTCTTCGCTCGATTTTCTCGGGATCAACGGGGCCGCTGGGTGGAGCCTTAACGTCTCCTTGACGATGGCTTGCATGTACGGCAATTGGGGAATGTCTGATTCTTCGATGAGGCGGTTTTCTTCCTACTATTGAATCGATTTCTTGAGCAGCTTTTTTAAGGATGTTGGGATGGTTGATCAGTTCGGCCATTGCCCATTCTGTTGTGATTGCTGAGGTATCAGTCCCAGCTAAAAACAAGTCCTGCAAGAAAGCATTATGTTATATTGATTGTTGTTAAAGAAAGAATTACTATTATACTGTCTTTCATCATTATTATTTATTACCAGGACGAAGGACTTGATGTTCTCTAGGGTTAGTTCCATATCTACTAAGCCTTGATCATCTTCCATTATATCGAGCAGAATATGGAGCAGATCAATGGATCCTCTCTGCGTCACTTTTAGCGTTCTTTCGTTTTGGTGTTCTTGGATGATCTTCTCCATCAACCCATCGAATCTATCCCTAACGGCCTTCATCCGTTTCCAAATCCTTGGAGGTCCAAATATTTGCAGAACCAAACGTAGTTCGAAATATTAAACTTGCCTGACATCAGAAGGCACTCACCGATTATCTCCCTCACTTTCTTTGATTCTTCCTCTTCGTCAGAACACCTTTGGCTCATTATCATGCTCGAAATAACGTTGTTGCTCATCCTCAAAAGCTCCCTCCCTAAATCGACGTGTTGCCCATCGTTTGCTTTGTGGGTAAGAAAATCGACGAGGCGTTTCAGCTCAGTGCGCCTGACGGGCTTTACCAGGTCAAGGGTTTGACCGCCGAGGAGTTGGGTCATGCAAAGCTTCTTCATGAACTTCCAATAAGGTCCGTACGGCGCGAAGAAGAAATCTTTGGAGCCATAGGTGAGGAAATCGGTTACTATGTTCTGAGGTCGGTCCAAGAACGAGGTTTCGTGTGTTTTAAGGAACTCTTTGGCCATCTCTGCTGACGAAACGACGACGCATGGGACTGAGCCGAGGCGTATTTTGATTAACTCTCCTCCGTAGAGAGATGAGAGCTTCGCTAGGGATTGGTGAGGGATGGATGAGAGAAGGTGGAGATGGCCTACGATTGGTAGACCCATAGGACTCGGTGGTTGACGCCTTGCTGGTTTTTTCAGTGTTAGCAGTTTTCGTATTAGAATGGTGGAGATAACGAAGCATATGAGGAAGGAGAAGACGGCGAGCTCTTGGTTCGCAGCCATGCTAATTATTTGCTTGCTTGATTATTATTTGAGACCTCTTATTATATATATGTTATATATAGAGGTGTACATTGAAAAGTGTGAATGTGAACAGCTGACTTATCTCTTTATGTATTGGGGCCGGTGGTCGAAGTTTTCTGTTTAAATGTCGTGTACAAGTTGTGAGCCATATGCTGCATACTGGAAATAAAATTGTCACCAAGTGCCGACGGGATCTAACGTTGAATTTTCTAATTTGCCATGTGCTGTGTATTAAAATAAAATTTTTACTTCCTCAGTCCCCGCTATTTCTTCCCAAAGATTAGTGGACACGGAGATTAGAAACCATGTTATTTCAATATTATAGTACACCTTTTGAGGTATGGAGAGAGAGAGAGTTATTAGTAGACACGCAAATCAGAAGACTTCTTTTAATATTAATGGTGTAATTAGTTTAATTAGTGGGATAATTTTTTACCAAAAATGGAAATGGGAAGAATTATGTGGGACGCCCGAAATAGAAGATGAGAAGAAATAAGTGGGACGTAGGTAGTACTATTTTTTCCCCGCATCGCAAATCGGCCATACATGACATTTTTTATCTTGACACACACACACACACACACACCACACACACACACACACATATATATATATATATATACAGATCTAACGCATTCAAAGAAAAACTCAAAAGAAAATTTGTAATAGTCCATAGAATGTTAAAATAAGTATTACCTAATAAAAATCAATTTCTACAATTTTTTTATATCACAACATCATAGTTTTTCCTTGCGTTCTTCTTGTGAGACCGTCTATTCGTTTCACATGGATAACTTCGTGATCGCTTACGCCCGACCCTTCTCGCCGGACGTAAACAAGAATTATGTACCAAAAAATGAGCCTTCCAACGTGACTACTCTAATGGACACTCGAATTGATAAGAAAATGTTGTGTCCAATATCTCCATTCTAAAATATCTGGAATATATTTACATGGATCAAATTTAAAATGTTTGCAAACCTGAACGAAATGGAATATATTTCTTGGTGTCAACTAATTGGACTATGTTTTACTTGGAAGTTATTTTCTTAGTAATATCTTTGAAATTAATTTACTAGTATTGAATTATAAGATTGAAACATGAGAAGATTATGGTTAAAATTATAATTATTGATAATTATGTTGAGTTGAGACAATTATGGTGAAAAGCAATATTAAATAGATTTTTATGGTAAAAACATAAAATAATAATAATAATTAAAATAAAAGTATCTTTTGTAATTGTAATAAGATGAAAAATTATCTACTTTTGTAATTGCACTATTTCAAAATAACGTTATTTGTGTCATTCTCATAATTCAGCGTTACATATGCATGATGTCCAAGGGGATTGATATATGAAATTTCCCCGAATTCAAGCTTAGCTTTTTTACTAAATTCTGTTATTCCTCCATGGATTCATTCACAGGACGCTCAATTGACAATCGGAAAATCAAGCAAAATCTCTGCTGCATTTTGGTACCCAATGGACAGAAACCCATGGCATGGATCTGCTCACTTCTCCATCAGCTGTGATTGGATGCCTCTTGCTTGACTTTGTTTTCGGGGCACGAGACGCTGCCGCGACCTTCTCTCTTCTCTTCTCCGTAGTCGCCTTTTGCATATCTATCCAACTCCAATAGCCCACAAACTTCATACCCATGGATAATCTTTAGGCATTCTTTTCTAGGTTTTCTTTTAGTTCACTGCATTGCATTGCGTATGCACTGCAGTAGCCACATAATGAAATAGTTCGATCTTCTGAATTTTCAATTTCAAACATTGCCGAACCCATTGTTTCCTTTCACGTGAGCATCTACGCTCCCTGCATCATTAGGTGGGATTTTTAGTTAAGATTTGAATGAAGTCTAACCAGGGCCGGCTCATCGTAATATGGGGCCTAAAGCGATTTCAAGTATGAGGCCTTTTTTAAAAAAAATTAAAATTAAATATTGTATATTGAAAATATTTTCTTGTCATCTTATCACAATCGGCATATGACTATTTGGTGTTCAAAATTTTAAATGCGTCATTTGCTTCTTAATTATTCATTTTTTATTCTTATCGTTAAAAGAACAACATATGAAAGGTTTTACAAAGATTAGGAACCAAAACTATACATTTAAAAGTTTGAGCACAACGGTGAGACTTTGGTATAGTTTTCAGCACAAAGTTTGCCATTTACGCAATCTGAAACTATAACCCTTTAACTTTTATCAAATGCAAAGTTTTATCAAAGAAACTTTTTTCTTTTTCGTTGCAAAACAATCTTTTAAAATAAGTTGAAAACTTTTTTATGCCGAAGTAAAAGTCAATATGAAACATAGACTCCTTTTAATCTAATTTAGTATTTCAATTGGAGTGTTTATTTTTGCAAGTACAATGTTATTTAAATGTTTTAGTTTTTGAAATAACTCTTGTCTTAGATAAAAAAAAAAAAAAAAAAAAGCAATTGATCTGGGACCTTCACTACTCTACGTTCCTTTGAAATAAAATATATCGTTGATACGAAGCTTTAATTACTGGGTATTTATGTCGTAACAATCATTCAAGAAATGAACAACAAGTGAAGGTAAAAAAATAATTAGATATTGTTAATGTTAAATTAGAACATTTATAGTACGTTTCTAAATTTGGGGCCCTTAAAATTTCGGGGCCTAAGCCCTTTCTTCACTTGCTTTTTCCAAAGTCGGCCCTGAATCTAACAAGAGGATTTTGCGTGGTTTGAATTCAATGTGAATCCAAGAGGACTTTACATGGTTCGAGTCCGATGTGAATCCTACGTAGGGGTGGTCCGGTACGGTATACTATACCAAAAGTGTGATACCGTATACCGTACCAAAATTTCGGTATCGAAAAATATTATACCAATACCATACCAAAAATGGTGCTCTTTGTGTTCTTTTGGGTTGGTGAGGAATTGTTTGTCGGTCGTTTGTGTTTTTTTTTTTTTTTTTTTTCATTTTCTGTTCCATTTTATCATGTGATTGTTATGAGGTTAAAGTTGCTATGGGAGTTGGTTTGTTTGTTGTGTTCATTGTTCTAGTTTGCTTGAAAACGTTCGTTGTTTGGTAGTTTGCTTGTTGTGGCAGCTTGTGTATTTTTTTTTTTTGTTCCTTGTCTCGATTTTGGGAGCCTGTTTCTCTTCTTGTAGGAGCTTATTATTTCTCCCATTGTGGAGCGCCTTTCACGCGACGACGAGTTTTTTGAAGTTGAGGATGAAGATTCAAAGAGTATTATTTAACTGAGTTTTCTGCTCAGTTTTGTAGTAGGTTCGACTCGATTTGTAGTAGGTTATTTAAATGTTCCGATTCAAATTTTTGAAACTTGTCATCTTTTGGATTTCGTTTTTCCTGTCCTCGTTTGACGTTTCTTCTCGGTGTTGAGAGACTTCTTCTCTAATGGATATCGTGTCTTCGGAGGAATGCTATTGGCTCTTTTGCCACGTGTAATATTTTTCATTTATTTATATTGTGGAGAAAAAAAGTAGTACATGGTAAAGAGGAAAATTCAATGATTGTTTATGTATACTAGTCTGCTTTTATATATAATTCAGTACACTGTCAGTATCTTATATGTAAGTACCTGAATATTTTTTGCACATAGATAGATATCCAATCCGCCGCATGTACACCATTTAACATATTTAGGTGCCTATAACAACGTATTTTGGTACGTAGTACGTTGAGAAAATGGTACGTCATATATAACACACTAAGGTATCATATATAAACCATATATGTACTATATAAACGCACGTGGTACGCAATACACGCTTATAAAGGTACGACAAGACTGAGAAAATTGGTACACAGTAATCTGTTACCTATCTGTAAAAATTTCTGACATAGGTACTGATTATAAATTTTTTAGGCATTGAGTATTTTTCTATACGCCAAAAAAATTATGTTATCGTATCGTTTTATATTTTGTTTAATAAGAGAAACCAGAAAAGATAATATCATCTAGCTTGTCGTGCCAGGAAAAAATTAGACACGCGCTGTCCCCGTCAACTGATCTTTATCTCCCATCATACGCCACGTCACCACAACTTCGTCTATAAATTCACCCGCTGCATACGCCAACGGCCAAACTAAACTAAAAGGAAAACTAAAACAAAATAAAATAAGAAAGAATGTCCCAAAATAGCAGATCGTCGTCGTCTTCCGTCGATCGGAGGCTGAGCGTTTTGGCGGGACATTTGAAGGCTCCCGATCGCTCTCAGCCAACACGGCGGATCACGCGATCGTGGCTTCGCCAACATCAGCTACGAATTCCGTGTTCGAACATTTAACTCGAGCGCCCGAAGATCCTATTCTCGGTGTATGCTGCTTTCGATCTATTTTTTTTCTCTTTATCGTAATTTGTTACAGCGACGCGCGAGTAATGGAAGTACATCGCTGCACGACCTTTTTGTTTTTCTGCCTCAAATCGCAGTTCTCCTTTTACGGGTCTGTACTGTTTTCTTTTTCTTCTGAAATTTTCTAAGATGTTGCGTTATCCGTAGGTGACGGTTGCATACAACAATGATCAAAGCCCTATGAAGTTAAATCTTGGAGTGGGAGCATATCGGACTGAGGTAATGATCTCGTCTCGTGCTTCAATTTTTACAGGATCGCCGTCGATTCTTAGCATGGTTATAATGTTCTGTGGCATGTGATACCAGGAAGGAAAGCCTCTCGTTTTAAATGTTGTTAGACGAGCGGAGCAGATGCTCGTCAATGACAGGTAGATATGTGTGTACCTCTTTTAACACTATCTCCTGTTATAAGAATCACACAAACTGGCATTTACATGTGGTTCTTATGCAGATCGCGGGTGAAGGAGTATCTTCCGATTGTTGGATTGGCAGATTTCAACAAATTGAGTGCTAAGCTTGTACTTGGTGCAGATAGGTAATTCTGCCCTTTTATAATATCATCTAAGGCGCCATGTCATGTCTATTATATTTGTGAGAAACATAGAGCGTTCACTTAGTTTGAACTTTTCATCTAGTGTGCTCAAACATTCCACTCTAGAAGCCCTCTTGCAAGTCTTGATTTTTATTTTGGTACAATTCGAAGGCATTATATGACATGACTTCTGACTTTTGCGAATTGATCTGCTTCTTTTATTTTCGTTGCTTACTACTCGGGTTTGCTTTCTTTGGGTAGTCCTGCTATAACGGAGAACAGGGTGACAACCATTCAGTGCTTGTCTGGCACAGGCTCCTTGAGGGTTGGGGCCGAGTTTTTGGCTCGACACTATCATCAGGTTTTGCTCCATATCCATCTAATCTTTTTCCACTTGGTCTTTTATCAATCTTCACTGTTTTCCCCTTTGTACTTGTGTTGGCAGCGTACCATATATATTCCTCAGCCGACATGGGGGAACCACACAAAAGTTTTTGGTTTGGCGGGTTTAACAGTGAAGACTTACCGATACTATTGTCCAACTACTCGCGGTCTCAACTTCCAAGGTCGAAAGCTTTGTAGCTTTGATCATTCGTTCTATATCTATCTTATGTTTATCTTTGATTCTTTCAACAAAGTAATTGGTGCAAGTACCACATAAGAATCCTATTTTGTTGACCGATGAACACCTTTTGCAACTACCCACAGGCTTAATGGAGGACCTCGGTTCTGCTCCCTCGGGAGCTATTGTGCTGCTCCATGCGTGCGCTCATAACCCAACTGGTGTTGACCCAACTCCTGATCAGTGGGAGCAGATTAGACAGCTGATGAGATCAAAGACGTTGCTCCCTTTCTTTGACAGTGCCTACCAGGTTAGACAATTATAATGACATGAAATTTCTGTTCTTTCACATGCAAGTGATATCTAGCCTCATACATACATTATCCATCCAACTTGTGATTGGCTTTTGACCTTTATGCTCCAGGGCTTTGCAAGCGGAAACCTTGATACGGACGCGCAGTCTGTCCGAATATTTGCAGCCGACGGGGGAGCATGTCTTGTGGCTCAAAGTTATGCGAAAAACATGGTCTTTATGGGGAGCGTGTTGGGGCACTCAGCATTGTAAGTTAGCAATTGCCAGAATTAAATTAATAGGCTTATCTTTTCCTCTTGCACTGGTGTGTTATCAGTATGTAAGAACATGTGAATGTTGTTCTCATAACGTACCCAACTTGCAGAAAGATATTTATTTGTGTCAAGAACAAAAGTTCATCCTTTTGGGGCTGAAGCGATACCATTTTATTTAGATTTATTCTGTTTCAGTCGTTGGGATCGTTATACGTTTCGAACATCTGCTTAGGTTTGCAGGAGTCCTGACGTGGCAAGCAGGGTGGAGAGTCAACTGAAACTGGTGGTGAGACCTATGTACTCGAACCCACCGATTCATGGTGCGTCAATTGTGGCAAAAATACTCAGCGACAGGTAAATAATCACACGCAAACACATAGAATTTTAAAATGTTGCATTCGTAACTTTCACTTTTGCGGATTCGGAGGACTCGGCACTAGGGGTGGTTCGGTACGGTATACCGTACCAAAACTGTGATGCCGTATACCTTACCGAAATCTCGGTATCGGGAAAAATCATACCAATACCATACCGAAATTTCGGTATACCTTAAATTTCGATACGGTATCATACCGAAATTTCGGTATGGTATCGGTATCATACCTTTCATACCATTCACACGGAAGGTTTTTTTACCATGCGTGTCTCGTAACTCATTAATTCGTTATTTTCGAACTTTTTAGTAAATTCAAACACCTTAGGCTCCAATAAGATGGATTATTAATACCACATTATCCAAAACAGAAATATTTTTTAATTCCTAAAATAACCTTAAATAATTTACATACATTAGTCAATCTCCTTAATAAGAGAAAGAACTTTACATAACCAAAAAATACGTTATATACATATTAATTGAAACGAAAATTAGTGAAGATTAACAAAAATTAATTGCATCAAGATTAACAGAAAATTAGTGAAGATTAACAAAATATAGTGAGCGTCAAGGGTATAGTTAATAGTTTATGCGCTAAATAAATTATGAAGATCCTTATAATATTTTTAACCATTTATAATTTTTTGAAATAATATAGTAGATGTAGGTGTGTGTATATATATATAATATTAAAAAATTTAGTATTTCGGTATTTCGGTATAATCGGTATACCTAATTTCTAAAATTTTCATACCATTACCGTACCGAAAATTTTCGGTACGGTATCATACCTTACCAAAAACTTCGGTATACCAAAATTTTCGATATTTTTGGTACGTTACGATACGATAAGGACGGTATATCGGTATTTCGGTATATTTTCCCAGCCCTACTCGGCACTTTCTGTTTGAACTTCCCACTTTGAAATAACAGAACTAAGCCTGGTTTTGCGGTGGTGATTCGTATAACATGTAATAACTGCTATGTTTGGATACATACAGAGCTATGTTCCAAGAATGGACCATCGAGCTGAAGGAGATGGCCGATCGTATCATCCGTATGCGCCAGCAGTTGTTCGATGCTTTACGTAGCAGAGGTAATTAATCATTACGGCAGTAATCAATCTAGAGATTGATTTGTCTGTCCTTTTTATGTGATGAACTAAAATTGTGGATATATGTGTGTGTGTTTGGATGTTGGTAATAAGGTACACCTGGAGATTGGAGCCACATTATTAAGCAGATTGGCATGTTTACTTTCACGGGACTAAATTCGGACCAAGTTGCTTTCATGACTAGGGAATACCACATCTACATGACATCTGATGGGTATACAACAATTAGATACTTGCTTTTTTTTTCTTTTGCTCTCATGAATATTTTTTCGTCTTTCAACTGAAAATCCAATTTTATTTATTATTTTTTGTTCGGTTGCAGACGGATAAGCATGGCTGGTTTGAGTACAAAGACTGTGCCACATCTTGCAGATGCGATTCATGCTGCTGTGACGACGAGAAAAGCCTGATCAGAGTCCCATTTTGGATGATTGGAAATAATAAGTGGTTCAAAAAATAAAATTAATTTATTATGTAGCAAAGCACTTGCTTCGAGCAGGTTAATCTTCCACCTAGAACGAAGAAAATTAATAAGATAAAGGTCTTGTTACTTTTTAGTTTGTCCTTTCCCCTTTATTGTTCGTCCAAGAATAATTGTCTAGAACACAACTTTATGCATTTACACAATGTTGGAGGGATATTTCTCGTTACACAAAAAAAATTGTGATTGTTGGATTTTGTATATAGCATATCGATCGTGCAGCACTTGTGCTTCTTAATTATATTTAAAAAGCTCAGTTAATTATAATTTTATAATTTTAATGTTGATAAAATATTAATTTTATATATAAAAGGAAAATAATTTTTAATAAATAAAAGAATAAGGGAGTGAAACGATAAAAGGAGTGAAATGATACATAATTTGGAAGTATAACTAAAGGTTAATTTCTTATGGTAATATATTCACAACAAAAAGTAAAGGATGACGTGATTAAATAAATGATAAAATTATAATTGTATGATAATATTGACACACCAAAGCAGTTACTACTTACTGAAGTGCCTTGAACCTTAATAAAATAGGATGGTGTAGTCACTAAAAGAGTTTTAGGCTACGTGCTTTAATAAGTTTTTTTTTTTAAAATACTTAATGTAAAAAAAAACCTGATTAGTCACTTGACAGGCAAATTTATAGCGTTTATCCAACCCAGGCTATAAAAGAGTATAGATATCATTAACTGATTGTGAAATCTAGAACTACCATTGGAATCTTATGGGGTTCGTTGTATTATGAACTAAAATATACTTTGTTCATTTACTTTTCAATGTAGGTATTGATAAAAAAATGGGGTCTTTACACATAAGTATCATTTGCATAAGAACTTGTAATTAGTACCATGTCAGGATTTTTTTATATGTAGGTACCTACCAGTTAAATTTTTGGCATAGGTACCCGATCCCCGAAAGTACACCATACAACACATTGCGTACCCTATATCAACACATTTGGATATCCTATATAACAAAAAATGGTACGACGTATGCTATATTTAGGTACCCCATATGTAACACATGTACGCCGTAGGTACGAGTATGCTATATTTAAGTACCCTATATCAAGTGTTATAGTACGCAATATACACACATGAAGGTACGACTAGAGGTGAAAGATGATCCGAGCCGGCTCGGCAAAAGCTCGGCTCAAGCTCGATATAAATGAGCTCGAGCTCATTTAAGTTGAGCTCGAGCTCGAGCTCATTTATGTCGAGCTCGAGCTTGAGCCTGGATATAGTGGCTCGAGAGCTCGCGAATAGGCTCGCGAGCTTTTCTTTTTTTTTTTTTATTTTCATATTAATATATTTTTATTATTAATTTATATTTTTTCTAATTTTCTAGTTAGTTCTATTATAAGCCTCGATTTTTTTAATTTGTTTTATTTTTATACTTTTATATTTTTATATTAATTTATATTATTTTTATTAATTTATTAATTTTTATTAAAAGCTCGAGCTCAAGCTCGATGAGCTTCGTGAGCTCGAGCTCGAGTTCGAACTCGTCTAGGTGTAATGAGCTCGAGCTCGAGCCGTGAGCTGAAAAGCTCGATGAGCTCGAGCTCGAGCTCAGCTGTAAGGCCTCGAGCTAATGAGCCGAGCTCGCGTTTACAGGTCTAGGTACGACATGACTAAAGAAACTGATAAAAATTAAATCGGGTACCTATCTGTAAAATTTCTGGCATGGGTACCTATGTGTAAAAACTTGTCCAATTGGGTATTTTTCTATATATTCACCTCAAAAACGTAGAACTCACGTGAAAATGACTGTTGCTTATTTCAAAACTATGTTTGATTCATGTTCATTAATATAAGTGTAATCTACACATAAATACCTACTTGAATAAAAATTACAAAAGTACCTACGTCAGAAATTTTTACAGATAGGTAACCGACTTACAGTTTCTACCAGTTTATGTGTAAAGACCGTACCTTGCTATGTGTGCATAGCGTACCATGTCACGCCTTTATATGGTACCCTATACAGTTTCTATATGGTACCTAAATGTGCTAATACGGCGTACCATTTTCTAAACGTATTACGCACTACAATACGTTGCTATAGGGTACCTAAATGTGCTAATACGGCGTACCTGCGGCGGGATCGGGTACCTATGTGCAAAAAGTTTAATCTGTTAGGTACCTATAGGGGTGTTCAAAAGTCGGTTTAACCGAATTACCGAACCGAAACCGAAAATTCGGTATGAACCCAACCAAACCGAGGTTCGGTTCGGTTTTCGGTTCTTAAAAGTAGAAAACCGAAATTTTCGGTTTTTCCGGTTCGGTAATTCGGTTAACCGAACCGAAAAAACCGAAACTTAAATTAATTAAAATATATATTTAATATATTAACTAATATATAAATTAATTCGGTTTTGGTATTAAAACATTATTTTTTCTATATATATTTAATAAATTAATTAATATATGTAAATTAATTCGGTTTTGGCATTAAAATATTTCCCAAAAATTTAATTTCTTTGTTTATTTGGTTTTTTGGTCGGTAACCGAAACCGAACCGAAAAAATTCGGTTTTAATCAAAACCAAACCGATTAAATTCGGTTCGGTTTTCGGTTGTTAAATTAAAAACCGAAATTTTCGGTAACCGAATTTTCGGTTCGGTTCGGTTTTTACCGAATGAACACCCCTAGGTACCTACATATAAAAAGATGCAGAAAGGTTACTAGATTACAGTATTTTTGCAGAAGGGTATTTATGTGTAAAGACCCCTTAATATAATTTCCCGAAACAAATTAGATTATTATAAGAATATTTAATTGATATTGACCTCTCACTGGAGAGATAAATGCGTGATCGTGAAGTGGTTGTTTATCCAACTTTTTCACGAAAGAATTAATATATGGATATATTAGGTATCAGACCCTTATTTTCATTATGTTCAGGCCCCATATATGTTTTTATGGTTAGAGAATGACCGAAGTTGAATTTCATTTAGAGAAAATGACCTTATTATTGCGAGAAAAGACCTATATACCCATGATAGGTGAAAGAGTTACATCTATTTGCGATCGTCTTTCTCCAAACGATGGAAGCAAAAAAATTGAACTTGAAATCCGTATAGATGTCGATGTTTGTGAGTGGATAATGTTTTTGCGCCTCAATTTATGGTTTTACTAATAAAGATAAATTATTGATGCATCCAGAAAAATTTCGTATGAAAAATGGAAGAAAATCTCGACAGAGAAAATAAGTTGATATCGTGGAAAATGTCGACGTTTGTGACTGATTAACATTTTTCCGTCCTCAATTCGGCGGGTCGTACCAATCAAGACAAATTTTTTATGTATTGGATATTGAAAGGTCTGCGAATTAACTAGCCTGCCAGGTAACACAAACTGGTACCACTTCAGAGAACACCGATAACACAAACATGTCAACATGTAACAAATAAGCACACCGGATAAGGGGACATTTCTCTCTATTAACAAATTCAACACACAAGCAAGGGGTTAAGATATGGATCGGCAACTCCAACGACATAAATCACTGAAAATGTCGACTGACTGAATAAAGTTTTTCATCCTCAATTTTGGCTGGATCTTACTAATCAAGATGAATTCTTTATGTATCACTGAAACGTCTGTGATTAACTAGTTTGCCAAGTAGCTAATAAATGAGTACAGGAAACACCGATAACACAAACATGTAAACAAGTAACAAATAAGCACCACCATCTAACGGGACATTTCTCTTACTAACAAATTCAGCGTCCAAGCAAGGGGCTGTGATATGGATAGAACCGCCGACGACATAGATAACTAGCTGAAATCCGTGAGACGGTTGTAACTGGGTAAAGTTTTATGTCCTCAATTTCGATGAGTCGTACTAATCAGACAATTTTTTTTTGTGTCTATCAATGATTTAAACGTCTGCGAATTAACTAGCTTGCCAGGTAACACAAAATGATAACTGAGTACCACTTAAGAGAATACACAAACATGCCAACACGTAACAAATAAGCAACACCGGATAACATAATGTTCTCTTTAATAACAAATTCACTGCACAAGCAAGGACCGCGATATGGACCGACAACTAACGACGACATAGAAACCAGCTGATATCCGAAAAAATGTTGACATTTGTGACTAAATAAAGTTTTTTCGTCCTTAATTTCATATGTGTCCTACTAATCAGGACAAATTTTGATGTATGAAATGCATTCGTGCTCCGCCCCCAAATCGAAAATTTTGTTCAGAAACTGAAAAAGACCAACTTTAATGGCCGAACAAGGTGAAAGCAACTGCATTTGATCATACTTGTTAATATCAAATGTCAATGTATGTTACTATAGTTCATCATGGAACGGCAAAGTATTTGACGGGATCAAATATTGTAACGCCTGCGAATTAACTAGCTTGTCAGGTTACACAAACGGATGACTAAATACCACTTTAGAGAACATGAAACACAAACATGTCAACAAGTAATAATAAAGAAACGGATAATAAGACATTTTTCTCTAATAACAAATTCAGTGCAAATCAAGGGGTTGCGATATTCGACAACTGCTGGCGAATAGAAAATCAGCTGAAATCCGTGAAAATGTCGACATTGGTGTCTGAATAAAGTTTTCCTCAATTTCAGATGGGTCTTGTTTATCAAGATATAATGTATCGATCGTGCTCCACCCCTAAAACGAAAATTTTGCTCTGCAACTGAAAAATATTGACATTAATGGCCGAGCAAGGTAAAAGCGTCCGAATTCAATCACACTTCCTATTGAAAACCAACGCCATTAACCATGAAATTGAGAATTCTGATATTAAACATTTTCAAAGTGATTGACACTTTACCCAACAAATATATCACATACACATGTAAACGGAAACACTTCATCAAGAATATTCTAGAAGGTTCTGGAATGTCAGAAAATTTAACAGAATTTTCAAGAATAGAGGATTTTCTCAGATCATCACTGCTTTTAGGGGTGGGATCGGGTCGGGTTTTGCGGTTTCGGGTTTTTCGGGTCGGGTACCCAGTTTCTTCGGGTTTTCATTTTGATACCCGACCCCGACCCGACCAATTTCATCGGGTACCCTTTCGGGTACCCGCGGGTCGGGTTAGGTGTTTTTTTATTTTTTTTGTAATTTTTTGAATAGACACTTAAATTAGTTAAAAAATAGATGAAAGTGGGATTCAAACCCAGGTCTAAGGTACGAGACACTTAGACAAGGCCTTTCAACCATTGAGCCAAGCAAGCTTTTTAGTTTATTCTTATATGATAGTAATATAATTAATTTAATAAATCAAGTTTTTTTTTATAAATCGGGTCGGGTACCCGATACCCGATCGGGTAGCAATATGCTACCCGAAACCCGACCCGAAGTATTACATCGGGTATCGGGTTTAAACCCGATACCCGATTAAACCCGAATTTTCACCCCCGATCGGGTCGGGTCGGGTACCCGAAACCAGACCCCGAATACCTACCTTAACTTCTTTAACTGCAGAAACCATGCGTGCCAAAGAAAATATCAACTCAACTTATGACCCATTGATTGATACTGATACTACATTAAATGTTGCTCAGTAGAACATCACTAATTAGATTAATTTCGATAAGAACTATACTTTTTCCGGATGTTTAATATTGATTGTGAATATAAAATCTGATGAATTTAAACCACCAATTCTTTAAAAGACACGTTATGCGAAATTTGATGTCAATAGTCGCATGTTGAGATCAATAGCTATGTAAACATGTAGTCCTTCGTTGCAAAACAACAATGTCATCTCTTTCAATTGAACATAACATGTTTGGAATCCCGTTACCGACATGTTCAAATTTCAATATTACATGTAATGACATTTTATAGACCATTAACCATAAAACCTAACTCAAAACCCTAAACCTAAGCCCGAACCGTAAACCCCAAATCTCGAACCCCAAAATTTTTTTAATATTGTATCTTATAAAGCATAAGTTGCCAATCATTTTCCGAAATTCCATGCCATAAACCCTTAATTTTAACCTTGGACCCTGACTCATAAACTCCAAATATCTACCTAGAAACCCTAACGTGTAAAAAACAACTTTTTTGTAACAAATAATACACTTTTGATAACACTTACACTCTTACCATTACCACATTATACGCTCTAGAAAATTTGAAGATCCCGCCAAAACAAGTCAGAATCAATCGCCAGAACACTCAAACGTTCAAAATTATACCAAAAAAACAACCAGTGCCACTTAAATCATTTCTGGTACTTAAATTCCAAAATTCGAAAAACAATATCATACTTGAGTACATCTCGGTTTGGTACAGGGTTGGGTTCTCGCGTAGATGATGGTATATACGAAAAATATCCGGTCGGGAGTTCTCATTGTTTCGAAATTTAGAAATCCACTAAAACCGTCCAAATTCAAAATAGTACAAATTAAACGACAACCGGTACCATTTAAACCCTTTTTGGTACCTCTATGGCAAAATGGTGAATGTTTGATGAAAATAATATATATGAAAAACATTCCTTCTAGGCTTCTCATCGTTTAGTCAATAACATTTAAGGATCCTTTATAATAAAACCATGCTAAACGGTACCGCATAAACTATTTATAATACCTCTACGTCGGAATCGATACCACATAGTAGCAACCATATACCTCTGTTATTCGACGACAGTTATGTAACCTCTTATACCTTTTCACTGTTATTTGACGACAGTTATGTAAAACTCATATACCACTTTAAGGAATTGTGATTTTAGCTGAATTATACAGCAACTGTATTGCGAGTTCGAGAAACCTTGAACAAAATTATCAGGTTTGGGTGGTGATGCTGACTAATATAATATATACGGAAAAACGTTCGTTCGAGGGTTCTCATCGTTCAGTCAATAACATTTGAGGATCTTTCAATAACAAAATTCGTTCCAAATGGAAACACGTAAACCCATTTTATACGGCTTCTTCGAAAACCACATATTTACCATCATTGTTATTTGAATACAGTTACATGGCCTCCTATATCACTTCAAGGAACATTGATTGTCGTTGAAATTATCCGGCAATTGTATTGCGAGTTCGAGAAGAACTTCATAGTGGTCAATAGCATCACTTAGGAGACATGCTAACATTTCATTTACAGGGACTATGCAGTATAACAGTGTTAATCACTCGAAAATGTTGGAAAAAATAGATTTACATTTGCTGTTCTATTTTACCACTGGTCATACTCATTTTCTATCTAACAGCGAATGAGAACTCACCAAAGGCGACTGCTAATTGCCGGATGACATAAAAAAAATTATCAAGAGCTACATTTGAACCAGAAAAAATACACCCACGAGGGTTTAACGCACCTGATTGACAAGCTGGTGGCGGGGAGACTGTACGAGTCTCGATCGCCTTGCGGACAACAGTAGAAGAAGAGTAAAATAGCTAAAATCATAAGCAGTGTCTATTTCGTGGTCTAATCTTCGTATAATAGCTAAAATATTTTTCTAAACATTTTTAACGTTATTTATTACATATTGTTATCAATGACAAAATGATACATTGTAACTTAGGAATTGAAGAATAAAATTAAAAACAATAATAAGCAGCGTCTAATCCGTGGTCCAATCTTCAAAATGTCTTATATACATTTTGCAAAGATGTTTATTACATAGATGCAAATTAATTCAATAGTATAATCAATAATAATATTATGAGTTATAACTTTGTAAACAAAATAATAAAAACGACATGATCTTTGTAAATCTCAATGTGTCTTATATACGTTTTCATAACATAAATTACATACATAAGAAGAAATAACACATTACAATAGTGACCAAAACTGTTAGATAGAAAACGATTATGACCAGTGGTAAAATAGAAATGAGTATGATGAGTGTGCCAGCTTTTGTTAGTTGATGAAAGTAACAGAGAATTTAAGACAATTTCCACCCAAGAATACGTACAATTTCAGGACAGAGATGGAAGAACTTCATAGTGGTCAATAGCATCACTTAGGAGACATGCTAACATTTCATTTACAGGGACTATGCAGTATAGCAATGTTAATCACTCGAAAATGTTGGAAAAAATAGATTTACATTTACCTTTCTATTTTACCACTGATCATACTCATTTTCTATCCAACAGGAATGAGAACTTCACCAAAGGCGACTGCAAATTGCCGGATGACATAAAAAAAAAATTATCAGGAGCTGCGTTTGAATCAGAAAAAATACAACCCCGAGGGTTTAACGCACCTCATTGACAAGCTGGTGGCGAGATTGATTTGGGAGACTGTACGGGTCTCGATCGCCTTGCGGACAGCAGCTGAAGAAGAGTAAAATAGCTAAAATCATAAGCAGCTTCTAATCCGTGGTCTAATCTTCGTATAATAGCTAAAATATTTTTTTATACATTTTGAACGTATTTATTACATATTGTTATCAATGACAAAATGATACATTAGATATGGAGTCGAGACCCGTACGGTCTCCCGTATCAGTCCCGCCACCAGCTTGTAATTCAGGTACGTTAGTAAACCTTCGTGGAGGCATTTTCTTTGATTCATACACAGCTCTTTATAAATCTGTTTTACGTCGTATGGCAATTCGCAGTTGTCTATGGGAAGTTCTCTGCTGCTAGGTAGAAGATGAGTTCGATTACCAGTGGTAAAATAGAAAGGTAAAATCTATTTTCTTCCAACCTTTTCGAGTGATGAACCGTCTTATCTTGCATAGCCCTTGTAAATGGAACGTTAGAGTGTCTCCTAAACTGATGTTGTTGGCCTCTGTAAATCCGTCCACCCTTGTCCTGCAATTGTGCGGATATTTGGGTGGTAACTGGTCTTGAACTCTCTGTTAGCTTCATCAACTAACAGAAATTGACTCGCTCCTCTTGTCCTTAGTTTGGTCGGTTTATGCGGGCGAACGTTGCGTCTTCCAACCGCTAAGGAAGGAATAAACAGGAACTGGATAAAAGACGTTGCAAATAATACTCGATCAAGGTATGAGAACTTACAAAGAATTGTTGGAAGTTCTTGTTTGTTATTTACTGGGGATTTGAAGTGTGAGCATTCTTGTTAGGGTTAGGGTTTTCCATTCTGATCGAGAGAACTTGAATCAAGAATATCTTGGGAGAGAGAACAAGAACTTGACTGATAAGAGAGGACCTGAGGGACGATGAGAGTTTGATTGGAAATTTTTGTCAGATTTTGACCGAGTTTGAACAGAAATTTGTGTTACCGGTTATTTAAAGGGTTAATTACGTGTCAGACCCTGTTAACAATTTTAAATAGTTTTTAGGCCCAATATAGTTGCAGTTAGTATTAAGGACCTACTTTTCAAAATTCTTAGACAAAATACTCAAACTATGCGATATGGCATATTTACCCCTAACAGATGCAAAATTTACAAACCACTGAACGAAAAGGGTGGTACGTCTAATATGGTTTGGTGCATGGTTGGGTGGTGGTGGCAAATGAAATAATATACGGAAAAAGTCTGGTTGTGTTAATAAAATTATTAACTTGGTATCACTCAACCATTTAGTCAACACTATTACTGTCATAGTAACAATTAACTCCAACATAATAATATGAGATTTTAAATTCCTATCAGAAAAGAGCCACGTGATACCTCTTATAATAAGTCTTTTGTAAGTGTATTTTCGTAGGTCATTTTCTGTAAGTATTCAGAATAGGTCAATTTCTATAACCGTGTTAAGTACTTAAAGTTAGGCATGATACAAATGGCCTAGATTTTCGAATCCGGGATTTCGAAATCTAGGTTGCAAAAACTCTAGGTTTTCTTTTCTGCGAAAATATGAATTTTTAAAGTTAGAGTTTGAAAATTAAGATTTTTAAAGTTGGAGTTCGGAAATTAATGGTTTCGAAAGTTCAATTCGAAAATTGAGATTTTTGAAATCTAGGATGTCCCGGATATTCGAAAGTAACAGTTCCGAAACTTAGATATCAAAATCTATCGAAAATTAGGTTCTCAAAATCCGGAGTCTTCACTTTCCGACGGACTACGAGGCTTCACAGACTTGCCTTTGCTAGATTTTTAAACTCCTCTTGATCGTGTTATCTGGTACTAAAGCGAACGAGCCTGCAATGATTTTGCTCCTCTGTTCCCCTAAGGCCTTGTTAATGTCAGCGGCGTGCTGATCGACACTTTTGTAGAAGCAATAAATGTAGATCTCATCGAGATCATTGTTCTGCCAGAAATTTGTGGCTATCGTCTTCCATTCCAGCAACAGTGAGGTGACGAACTTGACATCCCCATGTTTGTCATTGTGACATTGATCTTCCCTATTTCATTCATTTGTATCATGAATTTATGATACGTCTCTTCGATGTCCTCCTTTGGCCTTGCCTTGAAGGAACCATAGGCAACTAGAGTGTTGGCCTCTTGGTTCTCAACTCCCGTCCCTTGCAAAATTTTATTGACCTTGTCCCACATGACTTTGGCCGTTTGAAACCTAGCATCTTGGATCTAAGTGACATTAGGCAAACTTGTACAAGGTAAGTATTCGCGCGGAGATCAACTATGGCCCGTTTCTTTAAAACCTTCTGATTATATCATCTTGAAATTTAATAACGCACTTAACAATAACAAGTACTTCTCTATCGATAGTAGCATAATTCTTTTGAGCGTTATTCCATTTCCCCGAATGGAATCTAACTAAATATTCTTTCTTATCTTCTGGAGAAACTTGTTTTAAGATTCCTCCAAAACCTAAATCAGACGCATCAGTATCAATAATTTTCTGCCAAGTAGGGTTAGCAAGCATAAGATATGGTAAATGCGTAACTTTATTCTTTATTTTCTTAATTGCTTCAGTGTCACTATTTGTCCACTGGCAATGAATCATTTTCTACCTATCATATAAAATAGATGTGTCAATCGCAAGATTTTATAATATGGAGAAATGTAATTAAGACTCCCTAAAAAACAAGTTTCTCCAGAAGATAGGAAAGAATATTTAGTTAGATTCCATTCGGGGTAATGGAATAATGCTCAAAAGAAATATGCTACTATAGCTAGAGAAGTATTTGCTATTGCTAAGTGCGTTCTTAAATTTCAAGATGATTTATATAATCCGAAGTTTTTAACAACTGATTGTCAAGGTGCAAAATTTATGTTTCAAAAAATTTTAAACATGATGTCACTAAACAAAAGTTTGCGAGATGGCAGGCTCATTTAGTCCCATTTGATTTTGAAATTAGTTATAAGAAAGGAAGTGATAATAGCCTTCCTAGTTATCTAACTCGTGAATATCTTTCATGAATATTGCAGATATGTCCCAATCTGGGAGAAATTCCCCTCTAATAGAGGTGGCAAGAACATTATTGCTCAAATGGGCAAATAAAAAGCCGGTCAAAGAAAATTTCTCAGTTTTCTCAAGTAATACCTTGAGCAGCGAAGATCGACAAATTTATAAAAAATTTCTTGAATTCAAGAAGCAGAAATCCAAGTCTTCTCGAATCAAAAATTTTGATTAAATTTAATTAGTATGATTATATTGACGCTTTTTATAAAGTATTTTTATACCAGAATGATAATAGCAAACATTCCTGGTGGATAAAAATATGTGCTAATGTTTATAAGTCAGCTATTCCTAATTGGTTTTATCAATGGTGGCTTTCATACGAAGCTTCAATTAAAATTCTTAAAGAACTTTTTTTTGGATTATATCAAGAGTGAGTTGATATTTCTCATAATCTAATAGAAGCGGAGCATAAAACAAGAATGTATTGAAGGGATGGTTTCTTTACATTTTTATAGTGAATTCAGTATTACTTGGATTTGGAGATGGACTCCAAAAGTGAGTTATATAACCAACAAAAAATTTTGTGTCTTCAAAGAAATTTTACATAAAATTTTGGAAGAAAATGATTAGAAAGACTTCTACTGGTGAATATGAAAGTCACCAGACCATCGATAAAATCGAGGAAAACATTTCCCAATACAAAGAGATGACTAATAGTCATCAACAGAGAGAACCTCCGAGCCCTTTTGAAATTGTTTCAAGAAGGATGAATATTCAAAAAAGCAAGATGGAGACTGAAGAAATTGTTCAGGCTTATTTCGACATTATGTGAAAAGATATCACAAAAATCTCGCCGTGGATGCTTCAGTGGATTTCTCAATGGAGACTTCGTCAAAAGACGATGATTTTGTCTTGGGTGGAGGACAAGAACCAGAAGATCCGGATATATTATGGTGGATGACACAATCGACCTCCTCAAAGATGCAATTATCAAGAAAGTCCAAGAGAAGGATAAGAAATAATCGTCCACTCTGTCTACTTTAAAGCGAAAGGACGATACTTTAATAAAAAGTGAAAATAATTACGAAGAGTTTCAAGGTAAAACTTATTACCTTAATAACAGACAAGAAATCATTGTTCATCTTTTTAAAGGAACGGCCAACATTCAAAGATGATGGACAGCTCATAAAGCAAGAACAAGAGTCGGAAGAAAATTCTTTGGCTAATATGGCTACAAATATGGCCTTAAGCATATGTGATGTACGCGTTTTTCTTACGCACTCACACACACTCTCTCTCTCTCTCACCTTCCCTTCGTTGTAATTCCTCTCCCTTGTAAAATATTTCAAGCAATAGAAGTTTAAGTTCTTGTACGATTCATCTTTCAAGTAAGTTTTAAATTTCGTTTTACATATTTAATTTTTCATTTAGCCTTAATGGAAGGCTAATTTCATTCGTTAAACTACACCAAAATGCCTTAATATCTTAATCAAGGTTTAATATCATATATCTATATACATGTGTGCATATATAATATATATATATTTCTATATATGAGTAATGTTATGGTGTTCACGCGTGAGCACCTTCGTGAGCACCAACCACATCAACGCGCCAAGCACCTTCGTGAGCACCAACCACATCAACGCGCCAAATCAGCATATAGTGGATTTTTTATTGATCTATAACCTACACATGGAATTAGTGAACCCGTCGGGGGTTGATCAAAAAAATACCACAACAGGTGCCCACGGATGGTGCTCAAACAAGATGAACACCATAACATTTGTATATATATATATATATATATATATCAATTTTTATAAAAATGATTGAAAGAATTAAATTTTGAATAAAGATTATAGAAAATATTTCGACTTCAGAAGAAAACCACTTTCCTTTAATATATACATATATATTGTATAATATGTAAGCTAATGACCTTTATATAAAATATAAAGGTTAAATGCACGAAAGTGTATACGTACATTTCTTTTGTGACTAGGTGCTATCAGTTTTAGGAGAAACTGATTGAATAAATGTATTATGCCAGTACTTGAGAGGAATGACCGATTGAATGAAAGGCTTAGGCATATTATTCATCAATATGCAACAATTTTGTAATGTCTAAGCAATTGAGTATATAATTTTATTTGATATAACTGTGGAGCTATTTTATTGTATTCAATAATGTAGTTATCGTGTCTTGCTTTGCAAATTAATAGTCTTAGATTGAATTGTAATTAGTCATATTATAGGACTTCTTGTATAAATATACCACAATAGGTGGTATATATAAGGTAATTCCAAAGAAAATTAGGAGTGCGCTTGTATGGTTTTCAGATCGAAAAATTAGAATTGGAAAACTAGAGAGAAGATTTTAGCGCCTTTGTGTTCTTCAACGTCGTTTCTCTCTCAAACTCAACTTAGGTAAATCTCAAGCGTAAGTGCTCGAAATTCTCAGATTTACTATCCGATTCTTTGTGATTCGATCTGTGTTGGATAAAAGGACCTAACAATTGGTATCAGAGCAGATTCGTTCTGTTTTGAATCGATAATTGTTAGAATCAGATCGAAATTCATTTTCTGGAACTGTCCGTGCGAAAAACATTTCCTGCGCGAAATTTAATTTCGATCTGATAAGCTTAATTCTGTGATTAATCGAGTTGAATTTGATGTTTCTGTGCTCGGTTTAGTGCTACGAAACGTTTATGATTAGATCGGTAGCGCTTAGAACATCATTCTAGCAGAATTGATCGATTTTGAATAGTTGCTGTTCGCGCGATAAACTATTAGAACACGTTCTGATTTGATTAAATTCGACATGTTTTACTTCGTAACGTGTTTAATTAGTTGTTCGTGCATGCTAAGTAACTGATTGCGAGTGAACACCTGCAATTTCACGTTCTAATTTGGTGTTTTTGCTTGAATCCGTGTTAATTAGAGTTCTTCGACTGTTTTAAGTGATTTTAATTTTTCTCATCAAATCTTCGATGAATTAAATTCTCGATCGAGAACTTCGTGCGATAATTTTTCTCGGTCAAGACTCTAAAGTCAGCACTAAACGTCGTCGTTAGAAGCGATTTTAGAAGAAAAATTTCTCGAGCATTACTAAGCGGAATTTTTTCGACAAAGATCAACTTTGATTTTTGCGCTCGTAAAGTTTATTGTCGAAAAACTTTTTCGGTCAGACGTCTCAGTTTGACTAAGCGAAATCATCTGCGGACGAGAAACTCTTCAAGTCAAGAATTATTTTGACCCAGTGAGAAACTTACTAAACATACTGTTTCTCCGCACTCGAAATAAATTCGTGATCCAAATTTTTTCTCGACCGGAAGATTTTGAGCAATTTTTCTCGCTCGTAAAATTTTTCGCTGACGTACTTTCTCGCACGAGAACAGTAACAACGCCAATTTTCTCGATGAATTAATTTTTTATCAAACTTAAAAGATTGAGTCATAAATTATTCTCGAAACTGCTCTAGAATCAAACGCTACTAACTAATCTGCTACTTGCGAAGCACATCACATCAGTTCAAGACATCAAAACAACAACGAAGATCCTACATCAACTCAAATAAGAAATGGATGCCTATTCTCTAGGAATGATAATCGTCCTCCAATTCTCGAAACGGGCGAATATACAGTTTGGAGAAGCCAATTCTTAAACTTCATCGAACTCAAAGATCAGGCTGAAGATCTACTCAAATCACTTCATGAGGACCGAAAATATTTTACATAAACCAGAAGGTGATAGCTCGAAGAATCCTCCGATCGAACCCACTACGCGAGTAAAATTACCCAGTGAGTATGATGCAGATGAGAAAAGAAGAGCAAGAGCAGATCTTATTGCTGAGAACACACTGATGCAAGCATCCCTAATGATATCTATAGACTAGCATCCCAACTGCTAAAGGATGTGGGATGAACTGGAGCAGATGATGCAAAGAAACGAAGTCGGCGCTAAAGCTAAGAAGGCTAACTACTCACAGCGTATGACTCCTTCAAGACCAAAAGTGAGGAGAGCTTACACGATCTTTATCAGCGGTACCTCACTCTTCTCAACGAAATGAGGAAGATCGATATAAAAAGGACTAACATGGAGATGAACATTCGGTTCTGTCCGCACTTCCCACCGACTGGAAGATCTCTACCCAATTCCGACAAAATAAGGACTTGGACGAGATGGATTTCACGCTGTTTTGATAACTCGCACAGCATGAAGAAGACATAGGCGAGTTACAAAAGGAGCAAAAGGGCAAACAGGCCGAGGACTCCATAGCCTAGTTGCTGAGAAGTTTTAGAAAATTGATCCGAAAGGCTTGCAATTCAATTTCTAGAGAGAAACACACAAAATCTTCTCACTCTAAGCGAAATTCTCTCTTGAGCTCTCCAAGAAGGTTTCCGATCGAAATCTCAATCTCTACAATTCTTATCGATTGCCTTAGAATTCATGCCTAGGATCCTGTTAAAGATCCAAATATCCAACAAAATTTTAAAAATAAATAAATAAAATTTTAAAAACCAAAATGGACACCTACTCAATTACTCGATCTGATGATTCTAGCTCTGACGACTTTAGCTCCGACATTGATGAACAGCTGAAGGAGTTTGGGCGTCAACTACGATTAATTGAGGAGTTAAAAAGTCCACAAAGACCAAGTCACGCTCAAAGAAGTAAGAGACTACAAATTCCTAACAAAAGACGCACTTGGCGCTTGCACACGAACATGAAACTAACACATCCTCTAATGAGGCAGTGGTTTCTAACTCTACATTGTTGAACATGTTAGTACCTTACAAATAGGTATACTAACATGAATGAGCGGAAAAGTACAAGAGAGCTAGAATACAAATTAACTAAGTCTAAGGAGAAAATAGCTAGTCTCTAACATATGCTTAGGAGCTCTAGTGCGAAATTGAAAAATTATCTAAGAGCACCAATATTAGCGAGACTAAGTATATTCCCATAGGGAAGCATAGGTCGATAGTAAAGAATTAAAGGACGGGCTAGACAACAACCATAAATGTCTACTTAGGAATCTTGACGAGAAACGTCTTCTTAAATGTAGACACCTGTCAAGCCAAGATACATAAATCTAATTCTAAGAATAGTGAATACGAAAGAGTCTAAACACCTGTCAAGCCGAGAGAAGAGCACTGCTCAAAATAACTATGCTTTCTTAAGAGAAGAACGTGGGAAGCTCTATTCTAAGATTAATCAATTAGAATATCTTCTTGTGACTTCTAAGACTAAGAAAGCACATTCTCGTCATTCTATAAATTCTTCTTCCGTTGATATACTTTCTATAAAGAAAATAGCGAATTTAAATTTTATATTAGAAACGGAAGAGAATTTTGAAGTACAAAAGAATACACTTCTAACGGAGATATCTAGTCTCAAAGCTTCCTCGTCTTCAAAACATGATCAAGGGACGCAAACGGATGATCTCGATCCTACCATCGAAACTACTTCTACTGATTCTGCGACAATTTTGACCAAAGTGAAATTCGAAGTAAAAGTCCTGCATTTTCTATAGTTAAGGAACAAGTTCAACGAAAATGGGAGAACGAAAAAGCTCCAAAACGGAATAAAAAGGACCAAAAGTCTTTTCTCCCGTTCGCAAAAAGAATTATGTGCTTCAAATGATTCTACTAATTTTTCATTTTAAAAATCCTAAACTTGAAAATAATTTTCGAAATTCTTATAATCATTATGTGAAAAATATGCACTCCATGTAGGAAATATGATACATGTGATTTACATGCTTATCATTCTATTTGCTAATATTCTTAAATGAAGTATCCAGTCAATATTCGTTCCGAAAAGCATTAATTACGACTAGATACCGAGAAGACCTTTAGAAGTACACATAGCACATATTCACATGCTAGAATTACTTATCCGTGTAAAATCAAGTAAAAATAGATTCCTGAGTCGAATATCAAGTCACAAAGTCCTAGTCAAATATGGACTCCTAAGACTACATCTACGACCAACTTAGGCTCACAATCCAATTTTACACGATTTATGACTAACTCGATTCTGCTAATAAGGGAGGACCCATACGACAACGGGTACCTAAGTCCCGATAGTTTTGCAGATTTCCCTCATGTATGGTACTCCGATGATAATTGCTCCATATACATGATAAAGGGCGAGGGGCAGAGCAACTACAACAAATCCCGACCTAAGCGACAAACTTGGTGACAAAATTCCTTACTCATTTTTCCTAAAAGTGCTAAAATCTAGGATGAGTCACTATAATTTTCTAGGGAGCATCTGAGCTGAAATGTTAAAGCCAAATTTTTTGAAAAATTTTATAATGCATTTTTCGCATTTAGTATAAAAAATATATTTATTTACAGAAAAGAAAAGAAAAAATCAATCATGCATTTTTACTTAATTTTTTTTCCTATGTTTTCATATCATGTTCATGTTTTTTTAAAAATAAAAAAAACCACACACACGCACAGTTTTTTTTTGCATTGTTTTGAGAAACAAATTAAACAAAACAACGAAAAAAATGGGGAGTCACGATTACTCGATCTGCTTTGATTTGTTAACAAAATCTTTCCTTAATGACTGATTATTTGCTTAATATTGTCTATCTAATTTCATTCTTTTGTCCAAAGGTCACTCTTTTGTTCACTAGACACAAAGACACATCAAATATGTGAGATTTTGAGCCTTATTATTTTTTCAGAAATTTATCCTTGAGTGAGTCACACACAAGTGCTTGTCTTAACTTGCATTTCTTGGCCTCATACTCGCCTTGCGTTAGATTGTAGGAAAAATGATTACGGCACGTAGGAATATTCCTCACTTGGCCAAATCAAAATATCATCCTTAATGATCATATTTTCCCTTCCCTTCCAAGTCATAACCAAAAATACTAAATCCCTAAGTCCCTTTGATTCCGAATCCACGGTCTCCTCGCTCGTGAAATGATTTAAAAGCGCCTTGATAGCAGGTTAATTGATATAATTTTGCTTGTGTTGGACATGAATGATATATCTAGTATATGAATCTCATGATAAAAATAATTGAGCGGTAGAGCGAACCTCGTGAGAGTTGTCGAAATTGACCACTCTTTGAACTTAGGACTTTAGTTTGACGACATGACTTGACGGCGAATTATTATCTATGTGTCATGTGAAATATTTGCGTGAAAATGATCAAAGTGACGTAATCTGACCCCAAATAAACAAAAATAAGAACAAAAAAACTTAAAAAAAATCGTATAGTATATTGTTTCGAATTTTTTTCTTTGCATATTTTCATGCACTTTTCTCTTATATTTTGCATTATTTTACTTGCATTTTTTTCTTATGCATGAAAATTTCGCACATTTTCAAATGCATTTGCACATGCATTGGCACACACTTGTTTAAAAACGAAATATTTCTTGCTTAAATGGTTACGCAAATTTTGATATGATGCTTAGGAGTTCAAGCATATATGCTAAAATGATTATATGCGTTTCTACTCGTAGTGTCATATGTGTTACATACTCATATGCATATCTTGGTGAATATGTATATCTTTGCGAAATTTGTAAACAGTATATACGCACTTTTTGCGGGGGAGTCAATATTCTTAGGTGTGAAAACATGAATTAAGGAGGAGAATGAAAATTACTCTATTATTTTGAAATTACTCCGTCATATGTTTCCAATGAGCATGAATTGAGGGTGACTAATATGACTTAAGGAGTAATTTTAACTGTTATAATTCATGTTTATGCTTTTAGAGTGTACTTGAGAATCAATGATCTCCTTGAATATTTTTAAATCGACTAAATCCTCGGAGGGGCCTTTTAGTGATTTCAGGTGTGTGAAGTGGACGCTTTTCAAGATCTTCCAACCACCACTTCTAACTTTGCTCTCGAAGATTTAGTGAAAGAAAGAGATGACCTACCTTCTTCTGGAACTAGAGACGCTTCTTGAGGACGAACCAGACAACTTCCATTCGAGAAGACGAATCTGGCAAAACGAGGAATATGGCTAAACCCCGAGCCCTCTCCTCGACTTTCTCAAACCCTTGCTTCCGGATGAAGCAAGGAGAGGACCGAACGACACATGATTCAAGCATCATCAAGGACTGAAGTTGCCAACCGCCGTCTACTGCATCAAGGACCGAAGTTGCCAACCGTGTCCCCTGCATCAATTATCGAAGTTGCCAACCGTGTCCACCTCTCAAAAACTCACATCGGACTCCCCGATCTCAACACAAGGTTGACCCAAATAGGGAGAATTTCGAGTTTCGTGCGCTTTCAACGGGAGAGATGGAATGCGGACTTTCCAAATCAGGCAAGAACTTCGTACATCTTACGGCATTTAGGAGAAGAACTTCAAAAGCAGATTAGAAGAAAAAGCCGATGCCTAGAAGACCTGGTGAGCTTGAAGATTTTCTAAAGAGGAGATCTCAAGGACTCGAGGACTCTTTCATTTGCAAGGCCAAGATAACCCGCGCTATATTGAAAATGGAATACAAAGGGGGAGATGTTGGCACTATTTTATGTATTCAATTAATATAGTTATCGTGTCTTGCTATGCAAATAGTAGTCTTGGAGTGAATTGTAATTAGTCATATTATAGGACTACTTGTGTAAATATACACACATAGGTGGTATTTACAAGTGAACTCATAAGAAAATTAGGAGTGCGCTTAGTATGGTTTTCAGATCGAAAAATTTGAATTGAAAAAAGAGAGAGAAAATTTAGCGCCTTTGTGTTCTTCAACGTCGAGTCTCTCTCTCTCAAAACCTCAACTCAGGTAAATCTCAAGCGTAAGTGCTCGAAATTCTCATACTTACTATCCGATTCTTTGTGATTCGATCTGTGTTGGGTAAAAAAGGACCTAACAATAACATTGTTCTCACTGTCTTCATGCTTATTACTTTTAATTTGATTGACATTTTTGGCATGAAAGTAACCTAAATAGCTAAGCAAATTGCAAAAAATAACAGACCAAATGTGCAGTTTATAGCCACTTCACACCATTTGTTTAAAAAAATAGATGATTACAAAGCTTCAGTATCTTCCACGGATCATTACAACTCATGATAAATGAAGGTCAATTTGACATCATTCAATCTTTATCATGCTTAGACAAAATTCTACCATGATTTTGTTTCATGCGTGATGATTTCGCACGTTTGGAATAGATGATGGGAGACAACTTTAACTTCGACAACAATCAAGGACAAACTTTATCTTTTCTACTAACCCTTTCACTAAACAAAACTCAGTTTTAATGATTTTATCTAACTAAAAATATTTTTCCACCCGGTAAATATGGTAAGAGGACGTAAACTCAAATGACACTTTAAAATACTACATTATAAATGAAAA
>JAPQWV010003200.1:0-44231 GCA_027422505.1 Craterostigma plantagineum
AACCACCACGCACCCGCACCACACCCATACTCTTGAACACCAATCGACCACCACCCTTTAACCTACGGATGCCTCCGTCCACACCACCAACGACTTACACAAGCCCCTTGCTTCCGGAAGAAACATCGTACAGATGAGCTTCTTTGCGCCCACGGGTTTCTGCTCCAAGGCTGCTCGCCTCTCCAATACCTTAGGTATACCAATAAGAAATCCCGATGCCCTTTATGTGTCCTCCTTTTCTTCGAATGCTTATCTATCTTCGTTCTTTTCTTGCAGAGGCATCATGACGTTGGCCGAGGTGATCCCTCTCGCTGATGAGGAGGACGGAGATCGTCTCCCCTCTGGCCATCTCCGAGCTGCCCTTACACCCGATCCAAGGGTAGGGAAAAGCTCCTGCCTCCTCCTCGGAGTAAGAAAATCTGCGCCTAAAGGACTGCCTCCTCCCGGGGGTCTTCAGTGAAGAAGCCTAGGGCTTCCTTAGGCCAGCCTGCTTCCACGCTCGCCTCTCGGGGGTCGAATTGCATTGGGTCGGGCTAAGCAGCCCGACTTCTTCGACGATCCTCAAAGGAAGACAGCTGGGAGTTCCTACGGAGTTCCCTAATGAGGCAAACCGGCAATACACCAGCGAGCTTTCCTATTCCGACCTTAGGAGCATTCTCTCCATCTCCCTTGGGCAAGTAAATACTTTACGGTCCCTTTTTCTTTGCGGGACCCCGTTAGAATGACTAGAATACTTTGTGCAGTCCCTTTCTCTCGGGGCTGAGGCCATGAAGTGCGTCTCCCGACTCTCTGAGCGAAACAAGGTATTAACCCAAACGGATCCGAACTTCACAAGAGGGTCGAGAAGATGGAGAAAGAGGCCTAGGATGCAAAAAAACGGGAGAAAAAGCTAAAAGAAGATGCTGAGGAGCTCCAGCGTCAGCTCTCGAAATTCGAGGTCGCTCGAGTTGAAGAGCTAAAGCATGGGAGAAGGATTGTCCACGAGCTACGTTCCCAAGCGCGACCACCTGAAGGACATGATGACCTACTTCAAGTGGGGCTTCCATGGCTTGCGTATCCCAGCTCCGAGCGCACAGATACAGTCGAGCAAATCATCCCTTCGAGTTCCTTGATGCCATCCGAAACTCTGAAGAAACCCCGGAGGGGGGTTATCTTCCAGAGCCATGGGATGAGAGCAGTCCCTCGAGGATGCCTGTTGTGCGCCGAGAGCGCCGAGGGTGGCTGAGCCCGCATTTGAGGAGATGAGGGGCGCTTCGGGAGATGAGGTTCTGGGTAAAGTTGAGGAGGCCGTGGATGCGGATGTGCATGAGGAGCCGATCTGTGAGACTCGCGAAGAGGCCGAGGTCGAGGTCGAGAGGGTTGCCACGGTCGGAGAAGATGCCGAGAAGGAGGTTGCTGCTAGGGAAGGTTAGGCGGTTCGGCAGTTTGAAAGTTTTTTCCTGTTTTTTTTTTCTTTTGTCCGGGAATGTAATGAACCCCTAATATATATATATATATATATATTTCTTTTGTCTCAACATAGCCCTTCGGGGCACGTTATATCTGAATGCAGAGCCCTCGGGCCTTTCCCTTTCATATTGCTTTTTATGTTCCTGTTATTTGTATGTTTCCATTTCCTCGTTCTTGTCGCATTATCACCATGCGCAACTTCAGGCCGTTTACCCATCACAACGCCGCTACTTTCCCCCCTTGAATCGCACACGCGGCTCTACTCGAGGCATGCGAGTCGGTCCTCGGGTTTCTTCCCCGAGGTATTAGAGTTCTCGAGGTTGTGAGCCGTTTGAGACCGTCTGATTTGATCCTCCGCGATTCTTAGAACAGCATAGACTTAGTCTGACTGAGAACGAGTCTTCTGAAATTTCGCATTCGAGAATTTAGCAATGGTTAAATTTGGGACTTGATCTTCCCGAGGACTTGGCGACGAATACCCGAGAACATCACAGATCGAGTCAAACTCCGGGGTGATCAGCTAGCCGTTTTTACTTCAAATTCAACTTATCGACTTCCTGCCCAAGTCCGAGGTCTGCCTATAATACGAGACCCTTTTCGCTTCCACAGCTCATTACTTCCTTGTCTTTTCTCTCGTAGCGTCATATTTGTGTTCTTTAGCCCCTCGAATCTCATGGCTTCCACTTCTTCTTCAAAAGGCAAGCGTGTTGCTGCATGTTCTCCAAGACAGAGCATGTTCCTTTCATTCTCAGGCGAGGCTTCTACCTACTTTCCCGGCTCGGGCTTCCAGCCCGACCCTGCTTTCTGGCGGAAGAGGCCGTTCCAAGGCGAACTCCCGTGGTACCGGACTAAAGTATCGACCCAGCCCCTGTCGCTTTGGGAGTATCTTGGAAGGCTAGGATCCCCTCTGAATATGAGGTCCAACTGCCCGGTCCTCTGCAGGTGGCGTTTTCACCCCCTACTGGCTTCATGACGATTAATGCTGATCAAAAAGATATGGGTCTGAGATTCCCGTGCATTTTTTCCTTCTGGACCTTTGTGAAGCCTAGACATTTCCCCTGGACTGATATTTCCTAATTCCGGTAGCTTGCTCTAACTTAGCCGTCGTTGCTCGCAGGATTAGTTTTCCCCTTAGCACTGAGCTGATCCTTAGTTTCTTCCGGGTGTGAGAGAGATGCGGGCAAGTTCGTCTTCATGCCCTCTACTGATGTTTTCCACGACAATTTTACTGCCATCAAGGATGGATGAACAAGTTTTTCTATGCACGCCCTTCACCCCAGCATCGAGATCGCCGGTTCTCTTTATTACGCTGCAGGGATCATTGTCAGGCTTCGAGCGAGTCACCCGACTCTTTGGAGTTCTTGGCTCGGGTCGGCAGGCAGAGTTTTTCGGTGCGGGAGTTGGTGACTGATGTTCCTCTCGAGGCGACTGTCCCTCCTCGCGTTCTGGGTATGTTTCTTCTTTGTCTTCGCCTTTTAGCTCTTCCTTCCTTGATTATCCTTCCTTTCCCAGTAGGAGAAGGTTGGGCGCTGTGCCGGTCATGACTATCCATACCCGAGGCGCATCAGTGCGCGCCCGGGGAAACACGACGTGCCATCGATAAATATTCTCGAGGGTGGGCCATCGACTCCTTGCTCGGAAGTGGGGAAATCCAGGCGAGTAAGGCCATCACGCCCACTCTCTCCATTTCCTTGCGTGAGGGTCCTTCTTTGTCTCGACCCGCTCCTCATCCCACTTCCTGCTGGAGAAAGATGAGGAGTCTTTCTGTCTTATATGATGACCTTCCTTACTCCCGAAGAGAAGGATTTTGCCAAGGAGCTGTCAGATGGTCGCTTCTGGAAAGAATGGGCATTGGCATTGAGCCAGGTATTTTTCTGTCTGGCTAAGTACTCGTCTTAGCCACTTTTTCAGTCTTCAGGCTTACTCTTTGTCTTGCGAGGGGGCTCGGCGATATCGTCTCAGCAGAGAATGACCAACTCGGTGCTATCTTGCAATATGGAGATGACCATGCGAGTCAGCGATGAAGCTCAGGAGGTGGGCCGTTTGAAGAATCAGTTGGCAAAGGCTCAGTTTGAGGTTGGCAAGCTTCGCCAGGACTTCATTTGGAGAGGGAGATTCGTCGTGGCCGAGAGTATCACTCGAACTCAAACTCGTCCTCGTGGAGAAAGTGCCGAGGCAGCAACATGTACTTCAACTTCGGGTTTCAGAGAGATGGCTGTCTCAGATTCGGGCGAATGGGTTTCCAGAAAGCGCGCATCCATTTGGCTTCCTGAACCCGAGGCGGCTTTCCAGGCATTCTCTCCTCGGCGTTCCCGCCGAAGCCGGTGTAGGGAAAAAGTCTTTGGATGAGTTCGACTTAATCGACAGTAGCGACGCCTCTGGAGGGAGTGGTCCGGTCAGAAGGATTAGTTTGACGATTTGTTTTAGTCTTGTTTTCCATTCCTTTGTTATTCCTTGCTTTTTCCGTAGATGTCTTTGTTTCCGCTTTCCCATTACCTGCTGTGATTCTTGAAGCATTATTTTATAAATAAAGGACATTATGTTACCTCGACGTTTCCTTCTACTTGATTGCCCAAAGTCTATTGTTCCTGTCCTTATTGATTGCTCCGGGTGAATATAACGAAGTGAGGTCTCTTGCCTCGGGTCAGGGGCGTCCCCCAAATCCAAGGAGAGCCTCGACGATCTTGAAAAAATATTTCTTCTTTGCCTCTAGCTTATATAGAGGTGGCGCTGGCTCGCATAGAGGGATAACAATGTGCGCAAAATCTCCTCTCCCCCTCAAGGGGGAATGTCTCAGCCTCTCGTAGAGGGAATTCAATGTCTGCAAAGTAAATTTTCCGAGGGGAGTTGTCTCGAGGGGTCTTCTTTGCCTCTAGCTTATATAGAGGTGGCGCTTGCCTCGAGTAGAGGGATACAATGTGCGCAAAATCTCATCTCCCCCTCAGGGGGAATGTCTCAGCCTCTCGTAGAAAGAATTCAATGTCACAAAGTATATTTTCCCGAGGGGAATAGTCCCGAGGGGCCTTGATGTAATTGCCTCTTTAGGAGGTGGAGTGTCTTCTACCCGGGTCTTCATGTCGTTTAGAGTTTTAAGTTTTTGCTCGACCGTCCCTCATACAGAAAGAAAGCAAATTTCATTAATAATTGAGTATAGTTTACATCTCAAAAGCGATAGAAGCAAACTTAGAAAGGTAGCGTATGAAAAGAAAATTAAAGGAAACATAGGCATAATGAGGGTACCCCCCTCTAGGGATAATACTTCCGCAGCTTGCGGGCGTTCCAGGGTCGGTTGAGCTGTTTTCCATCAGTGTCCTCGAGGTAGTAAGAGGCTTCTCCCACTTTCCTGACGACGCGGTAGGGTCCTTCAAACTTGGGTTCTAACTTCTTCCTCCCTTCCTGGTTTAGGATCTCTTTTTATCACCAAGTCTCTTTCGTCGTATTTCTTGCCGCGAACCCGGCGATTATAGGACTTAGTCATTCTTCTGGCGGTCATCCTGATGGCGGCTTTTTCCCTTCCTTCTTCGATCAAGTCAAGGTCTTCAGTATGAAGTTGGTTGTTGTCTTCGGGATACGTCAGGATTCGGGCGCTTTCCATGCCAATCTCCGCAGGCAGAACTGCTTCGCTCCCATAGACCAGGGTAAAAAGAGTCTCGCTGGTGCCTTCCCGAGGCGTGGTTCTATATGGCTGGAGGACACTTTGTAGTTCGTTGAACCACGACTTCTCGAGCCCCTCGAGTCGGGTCTTCAGTCCTTGCACGATGGTACGATTGGTCACTTCCACTTGGCTGTTGCTTTGAGGATATGCTACTGAGGTGAATATTTGTTCTATCCCGAGTTGTTCACACCACTCCTTTAGCTTCTTTCCGCTGAATTGTCTTCCGTTGTCGGATACTAACCTCCTCGCGATTCCGTAGCGGCAGATGATGTTTTTTTCAGATGAAGGCGATGATGGCCGCCTCGGTGATCTTTGCCATGGCCTCGGCCTCAACCCATTTCGAGAAATAGTCTACAGCCACCAGCAAGAACTTCTTTTGGGCGACGTTTCCGGAGAATGGGCCGACGATATCGAGCCCCCACTGATCGAAGAGGCATGGTGAAGTTGCGGATTTCACGGCTTCCGCGGGCATTCTTTGTAAGCTGGCGTGCTTCTGGCAGTTGATGCAACTTCGGACGTTTTCACAACATCTCCTTTCATTGTTGACCAGAAGAAGCCTGCGAGGAGTGCTTTTCTTACCAACGCCGGACTCCCATGTGACTTCCGCAGATTCCTTCGTGAATTTCCCAAAGGACATATTCCCCTCCTTCATTGGTTAGGCACCGTAAGAGCGGTCCGATGAATGATCTTTTGAACAAGATCGCATCAATCAAGGTGAATCGCTGAGCTCTTCGTATGAGTTTCCGAGCCCTAGCTTTATCCTTCGGTAGCAGTTTGTGGCGCAAGTATCGGTGGATCTCGTACCTCCAATCCTCTCGGGCTATGTCTGGCTCGGGCAAGTTTTGGTCCTCGACCTGCCAGATGTATAGGACCTTCCCTTTTTCCTCGAGTGGGCCGATGGCGCTTGTCCACTTGGCTATTTGATATGCTTTTTCGTTCTCGGCTCGGGTGATTAGAACGATCTTAAGTTCCTCGAAGCCTCCTTCGATTTCCTCGAATGCCTTAACATATTTTTCTAAGTTCTGCCCTTTGATCGCGAAATTCCCTTCCAACTATTGCACCACGAGTTGTGAGTCCGAGTGCACCGTCAAGCGTGTGATTCCATCCTTCGAGCTGCTCGAAGCCCAGCAAGCAGCGCCTCATACTCTTTTCATTGTTTGATGCTTTGTAGTCCAACCTGATGGCTAGGTTGGTTTCCTCTCCCCATGGCGATATGAGCAGTATCCCGAGTTCGTTTCCTGAGCTGCATGATGAGCCATCCACAAACATCTTTCATACATCCTCGGGACAATCCCCGATCATCTCTACCATGAAATTCGCTCACGCCTGAGCCTTGATGGAAGCCGAGGTTGTACTGGATATCGTACTCTACTAACTCTGTTGCCCACTTACCAGCTCTCCCCGAGATGTCCGATCGACTGACAATCTTCCCGATTGGATGATTAGTTAACACCACGATGGGATGCGATAGAAAGTAGGGCTGTAGCTTCCTGGCCGTAATAAGAAGAGCTAGCAGTAATTTTTCAGAGTTGGTGTACCTTGTCTCTGGTCCCTTCAAGATGTGGCTCATGAAATAAATCGGCTTCTGTTTTCTCTTCCGAACCAGCACGAAGCTGATTGCCCGGGGCATGTTGCCAGGTAAACTATCAATTCCTCCCCGGGCAGGGACTTATTGGGCACGGGCAGCTCTTCAGATACTCCTTCAGATCTTAGAACGCCCTTCTCACATTCGGCGGTCCACTCGAAGTTCGAGATTCCCGTTGTATTGACATTGCTGCGACCTTCGTGTTTGTATCAAACGGATAGAGGTTCGGAAAGAATTGGCGTCCATATTTGTTTTGAAGTGATTAGCGAGGTATGGAATTATAATACCTAAAAGAATACTGTTTTTAGTTATTATGTTCAGTTATCAACTGCATGGTTAATAGTACAC
This sequence comes from Craterostigma plantagineum, assembly GCA_027422505.1. Taxonomy (NCBI): domain Eukaryota; kingdom Viridiplantae; phylum Streptophyta; class Magnoliopsida; order Lamiales; family Linderniaceae; genus Craterostigma; species Craterostigma plantagineum. Next base: position 7,038 of record JAPQWV010003200.1, read on the forward strand.
AACAGTTTGAAACAAAATTGTTGTTCTTCTTTGAAGTGTGAAGAAATATGTTTACAACATAAAGAAAATCAACTTTAAACACATGTATTAGAACGAAAAAAATGTCATACATAGTAAGATAAATATAGTTTAGTACAATCTTTAAATTTATGTAACTTTTATATATTATATCCAATGTACAATGATGTAATTATAAAAGAAATAATAACAAAGAATATGTGAGAAGTAATTTAGATTTTACCTGGTCAGGAGTGGTGTAATAACTGCAGTAAACGATGCACCGATCAAATGAATGAACAATAACAACTAACATGCAATAAGTTGGAGTCAGCAAATATAAATTCCAACTTGTAACATTATGAAATATTATCTTAAAAACATAATTATTTAAGAATAAAACATTTAACACAAACAATATAAGAGATAAGGTTGAGAGTGAATAATAAAAAACTACAAAATGATGAGTAATTAAATAATCATACACAAAACAGATTTCGGCCACCACATTTATCGACGAAAAAATACTAGCAAATCACAAAGAAAGCGATAGGGTTGAGTGTGAAAAACAACCAAACGGGAAAGCTTGTTCATATATATGATTATAATATCTACACGAAAAAACATAAAACGAAGGACCGCTTGGTCGATCTGTAAATTTCATTAGAATAGTAGAATGTGAGTCAGTAAAAAACTATCCAAATAAAAAGAAAGCAAATATGCAATGTTGGCCTTGATGGAGATCTTTTCATGGCACATACATCGATTATAAAAACAAATGGCAAATGAAATTTAAACAAAATTACTTTTATCTTGCTCTTTTGAGTTCAACCCTTTGAGATTTTTTCATAGTCCTATAGGATTAAATGATCTAATGAGGCGATATCATATCATGATTATATAATATTAATAGATAATCTGTCTGCTGAATAGGAAAGAAGTACGTACACATAACATTCAAAGGAGTAAATTTAGTATGGGTGACCAATTCTTAGTGGGTTTGATCTTATTTTTTGATTCAATTTTTCCTTTTTTGTGGGTGGTTGCATAGACTTGTAGGACGTCGTGTGGTGATTTTTTATTTGCCTTTTTATTTTTAATTTACTACTTGGTTTATCTGAAAGTGTTAGATGAGAAATTTTTTGTTCATTGTGCTGAATCTTCACACGAAGGGGCTTGAGTCCACCTGAACTGAATATTCACATAAAGGATTATGATATAACTCGTCCGACGCAGAGAAAATGCACAAACTAAATGGCTGAAAAAAATGGATATTCTGTAAAATACAAAAATAGGATAGACTCGTAATACCAGAAGTGGCGACGTAATGCGTTCTCAACAGCAAGAACCACACCTTCCTTAGTTTTCACCCCAATCGCAGTTGAACCCAACTGGAGAACAGCTCAGACCACCACCATAGTTAACAAAAAAAACGAAAAAAAAGGAACAAAAACACGACAAACAAAAAAGTTCACCTTTTCATTAGTTTAAACTTAATCAGCGTATCCTTGATAGCTTCAATTGCATATTCGACTTGAAACAGTCGTCCTTCAGGAGCAAAGGCCCGAAAAATTGTACGTGGAAGATTACGAAGAGGGCGTGGGTTGGGTTTTTTGTTAGCATAATTTAATTTTTTTTTATAAAGAGTACACATGGCATCACCACATGAAAATTACATTTCCATAATACTATAGATTCCCTATTCATAATCAATCTTACACCTCATTAGCCAATTAACGAAAATGACGATTTTACCCCTCATATATTATTTTTTAAATCTTCTCTTATTGCCTTCCATCTTCAGCTCTGTCCGCGCCGAAAAAGTTCCGAGCTTACCTAATCCACTTGGGTTCTCGGTCTAGGTAAGGTGAGGTAATTTTTAAGTGTTTTACTGTGGGTTACCCGTCGAGCTTCTTGAGCTCGAGCGAACGGAGTTGAGCAAGAGAACACTCTGATGAGTTGTACAATGAAAGTTTATGGTAGTGGCTTTGACCTAATTGGGTATCGAGTTGTGGGTGTCGCGTTTTGAATGTCGATTCACGACGTGACTGGATAAAGTTTCAAGTTTCGTTTGAAAGTATTTACACAACTTCGACAAGTGGAGTCCACGCCTTGCCGAATGCCTCTTATCCTCGCCGTTGCCGCCGTTTGTCTCCGTGCCGATGGTGTCATCGAAAACTTCGTCCGGCGAGTTGCTGATCGGGTCATCTTGGGCGCGATACTCTGCTCGATCAAGTACGCTCTTCCAATAGATGCTATTGACGACACGACCCGACGATATCTTCAAATAGTAGCATTCTAATACTCTACCGTATCCTCTAAACGCCATCTCAGATCCAATATATTCGCTATGAGGAAGATATTCGGTAACTCAAAAAAATATTTGAGCCACTTGTTAGTCATGCTCTCAACGGCCTCGCCGACTACTAGATCATACCAAAGCCCATCGAGGATAATTGCGACTTTAACGCAATGATCTAACGCTAATATTAATGTCGGTAATATGAACCTGACATCACCCCGCTGGCGTTGTGAAATACTTGGAAGTATCTCACATAAGCTATTGCACGTATCCCACATCTGTGGAAATACCTGGACCGAACACTCTCCTCTGTTTTCGGCAAAAAATCGGAGAGATGCTGTCGATAATCCATCGAGCCGCAAAACTATGTGGAATTCCACCTGTTGGGTACGTCTAAACTAAACTTCTTAGCCGGAACATTCTCTCGAGCGCAGAAACTCTTCCACTTCTTCATAAAGAAGGGTGTCGTATCAGGTAACTGATATAGTAGCGTATAGGCTACACTTATTCCTTTAAACTACTAAGCGTGTCTTGCACACAAGGTTAAGTATGTGACAAAAACAACGCACGTGGAAAAACCGTCCTCCGAATGACGGTTGTACTCGATCAAGCATTCTATGCTCGCATTGTTTGCGCTCGCATTGTCGAACGTTACTGAAAAGACTTCATTGAGTATCCTAGACTCCGATAAGATACCCCTAATCTTGATCGCAATGTTTTGCACGGTGTGCGCTTCATCGAACGCCCTATATGCGATCAAGCACTTTTGTATCGTCCACGATCATCGATCCAGTGGCATGTCACACCCATGTACGATGAACGTTGCCAATGATCGCTCCATATATCGAAGCAAATCGACACGTTAGTTCCTAAATTACCTAATATACCTACTAAGTCGTGCTTAAGCGCGAGGACGGTCTTCCTAGTGTCCCGCTTAAGTGTACTCCGCGAAACTTTCTTCGCCTGTGGGTTATATGCCGTTTTGATCCAATGTTCATAGATCGGATCATCGGCAAACCGAAAGGGAAGATGCTTCGCGGCTACAACTTCGCGAGCTCGCGGCGCGCAACGTCTTCGTTGTAATGAAACAAGTCGTTGCGCTTCCACTTCCGCCGGCGAGTCCCTAAGCAGACGAATCCGTTCCGCCGAACATTTGACTTTGGTTTTGTCCTATTCCTAACTTAGTGGGTGTTTCGAACGGAGATGGGCATTCATTGACCCATATCCGCCCCTTTCTAAAATTATATTCCTTAGGATAGTAGTTACAAATAGCTCTAAATTGGTTAACTATACTAGTCGGTACCTTCCTGAAGTATACCGCGAAGAGATCCGACTGTAGCCGTCGGCCGGTGCCGATTTGTGTAGGCGCTTCCGCTTCCGCTTCCGTCTCCGTCTCCGTCGGCGCGGCTTGCGAGCTATCTCCCGATGATGGATCATACGTGAACACGTTGTCGTTGAAGTCGTCGCTGAGCACGCCGACAAGATCCAACATCTCGTTCGAGTCATACTCATATTGTTGGTAGTCATCTTGAGATGAACTATCAACAACTTGCTTCCCTTTGCTGCCCCTTGATCCACGAGAACCCCGTCGACCACCACGATCCATCTAAAAATAGTACACACGGGCACGAAAAGTAGCATTAGACAAAACATGAAATGGCAAAAAACGATACCGACGGCGGGCAGGCGGCGGCTGCGGGCGGGGCGGCAGCGAGTGGCGGAGGCGGGCGGCGACGGCGGGCGGCGGCATGGACCGTGGCGAGCGGCGACAAGCGGTGGGTGGGTGGGTGGGCGGGCGGTCCGGCGGTGGGTGGGGGGGTGGGCTGGCAGGGCGGCGGCGAGCGGCGGAGGCGGGGTGGCGTTGGGGCGGGCGGATGGGTGGTGGGTGCGCGGGTGTAATACCCGAGTCCCGTAAGTAAGCGGCCAATAAATCTGCATACGTATTACATGATTATGTGACTGCATATTATGTGCCTGTATGACTACGTGCGATATGTTATAGGTACTTCACATAATATATGACTTATGTGACTTTATTAGGACTTAGAAGAAATTTAGATATCATTCATATAGATAGTGTAGACTTCTCGGCGAATGCAAGGTAGAAAAAAATTAGTATTCGATAGATTAGGATTAGGGACTAAGAATCGATCGATTTCAATACCCTAACATGTACTAGAATCGACCGAATGTAAGTACAAAAACCTAGGTGATTTAGGAGATAGTACAGATCGATACAAGCACGTGAGGGGTAACTTCCGCCGAGAAAATAAAGGCTCAAGTAAGATTGTATCGGGCGATTGATGAGCATAATTTAACCAATCATAATTTCCTATAAGCTAACATTCGAACAAATAAGGATAAGTATAACAGTTTCTTAGCCTAAGAGGAAAAATATTAACTTCGTCACCTAGCTGTCAACTCAAGCACAATTCTCTAAGCATAATACTTACCAAATAAACTAAAGCAACGATGAGTGAGAGTTCAAATAAGAAACCAAAAGATAAAAAAAACCCTCATAAACATAAATTCACTTATAAGAAAGAAGGGGGAGGAACCGAGAAGAATTGGTCAAACTAAGGAGTTTATAACAGCTTAAGACTACGAATTTTGGTAAGCAAAAATCATACTTCTAACCTTATAAATCGCGTAACTTAAATTCTTAATTACTATGTTACCTGAGCTAATGAAACTCCTAAGAATCTAGGTGTAAGATGAACGGCAAAGACCCTAATTTGAACATGAATTCCTATTAAGGTATTTCTTAGACTAAATTACGTGTCGAATAGTATATAGTATGCTTTAATGTTCGTAAATTCCATATGAAATAATCTCTGGGGGCAGAATTAACGATTGTTAAAGTAGGAGAAAACCCTAGAAATTCTAGGTTCTGGGTAGAATATTTATAGGAATTAAGTTTGAATGCTTTCAGTCGAAGTGAATTTCAATGCATGAACAATCGGTCGAAAGTGAGGATCTGCAGGGGTTTCGGGCGATTTGATAATTAAACTGAATTCGGCGAGTAAGCCATAGAATCGGGCGATTGGCGTCTCGAGAAACCCTCGGCGAAAGTGGATTCCCAACGTGATGGATCGGGCGGCTCAATGCTTGGCGAAAACTGAGCCTTGAACTTGGCAAATCGGGGGACTAAGGGAACCATAGAATCGGGCGATTCGGAGCAAATAGAACTCGGCGATTTCAACTTTTAAATACCTCAAACCGGGCGATTAGGCTGTGGGCGAAACTGGGTCTTCAGGATGGCCAATCGGGCGATGCAAGTGATATCAAGCATGATGAATCGGACGAAGCTAAGGCTAGACGATCGGACGAAAGGTGCTTTACCATGAGGACCTTCGCCGAGTGACTTATGGTCCAATCGTGCGACTTGAGATCCGTGAAGATCGAACGAAAGTGGGACTAAACCCTAACCAATGGGGCGAATCTTGGAATGGATAATACTAAGTTTTGACCGAAACTAGATTTAAAATATGACTAATCGGGCGAAATGAGAATCAAGTGATTAAACGAATTTAAATTAGGTACAAGTCGGATATTGACCTAACTTAGAATAGACGTCGAGCAACTTAGAAATTTAGCAGATTAATATAGTCGAAATTATTTATTTCAACAGGATTACCCAATTTCGACATTTTACTGAGATTACAATATTCTGTCTAAGGGTTGAAAAGCGAGGACGTCCCAAGACAGTAAGTTACTTAAGCTTGGACGACAGGTAAGTGGAGATCCAACTACAACACACGAATTTCATGTGCTTATGTGCCTCTATGACATTACGTGAGGTTTGACGTTACGTGAATGATTTACGATACATGATGACACGACATGCATATCATGACATGATCATATGCACGCATTAGTATGAAAGACAGGACATGAGAGCGTGCATGGTACAAGATTGTCTGAGAGCGATGGATATTTGCCGATATAGGCATCTGATGTCGACTTACGGTTGAGTCATGGCTCTTCTATGCTACCGTGGTGACTTTCTATGTCACCGATTTCAAGACAAGACATGTCCAAGACAAGGCATGGTATTTGGGCAATTTCCCTCGTGGCGGAACGTGTAACCTAGAGGATGCGACTGAAGAAAAAAGCGACATCGAGGGCTCTGGTGTTGGCGACCTCGGGGTGGGCTACCAGTGTGAAGCGTCCGCATGACACATGAAACCACCTGGATTGAAAAGGCGCCCTAGGGTTAGCCTCTCAAGTGTGGGTATCGTCACTCATATATATATCCCCAGTGGATTTGAGCTCCATGATGGTGCATAGCAAGATATCCGAGGGCCCTACATGAAATGAAGAGTACTAGAATGACATGAGAATTAGGAAGCATTGGCGCGGAGGCCTTTGCGATTTATGACACGTGCATCGCATGCATGATTTTCACTTACTGAGCTTTATAGCTCATTCCACGTATTTATGTGTTGTAGGTTCACGCGATCACGGTACGTGATCCTTTCAAGGGCAAGGCCTATTTTTGAAGCTTCCGGAGGACTTTTGAGGTGGCAGTGTGTACATGGATGCGACCAATATGGCGGGCCTATAGATTTCTTTTGTTACGCATGTGCACTCTATCCTGTATTTAGGATCCTAGGATAATTTGTAATGTACATTATGATTTTCTTTATATAAATGGAAAAATTTAGTACGCATTTTTGCATGTTCTATCTCTTCTATATCAGTAGTAGTCGCGTATATTAGTTAAGAAATATGTGGTAGAAGGCGGGGCGCCACAGCAGGTGGCGGGGTCGCGTGGGGGCGGGCGGGCGGCGGTGGGTGGCTGAGCGGCGTGGCGTGGTGGTGGTGGTTGAAATTTAGAGATATGAGAGAGATATTGAGACTTGAGTTGAGAGTTAGAGAGAGAGTTGAAAGAGTTGTATTTTTTTTTAATTTTTTTAATTTTCCAACGGCGGCAACAACGTTCAAATTTTGAATTTAAAATTTTTTTATTTTCTTTAAATCTTCTAACGGCGGTTGGCGGTCGGTCGAATGGACCAACCGCCCCGTAACCGGCGACTTACAGTGGCCGGTTACGGTTGGTGCCGGTTACGGTTAATAACCGTAACCGGCGGTTACCGGTTTTAACCGCCGGTTACGGTTTATTTTGAGCAGGTCTATATGTGAGGAGGAACGACATCATTATAAAGAATGGAAGCTAAAGGAACAAATTATTCGAAAAGTTCGGATTCGTATTCGAAATATTCGAATCGAAATTATCTTTTCGAGTCGAATATCGAATCAAACAAAAAAACACGATCCATTTGCAACCCTACCTGCGCGTTATTATCCAATGTATTATTCTTAAATATCTCTCCTACCTTAGGTTTTCAACTCAGGTGCCAACTCTACTCAAGCCACTATTCAGTTTTACCTCTTCTGACTATAATACAAAAGTATATAATCCCTCTTTTACTTTTCGTCTTCTTCAATCTCTGATTTGATTCCTTTTTTTTCGAAATTAGGGTTCTATCATGTAAAACTATCTCTGGCGAAATCGACACATCGTCGCCTTTGCTAGTATATAGTCCCTGTTCTTTTGGTGGTAGTCACGGAGCGATATTTCTTTGCACTCACTTTCTTTACATGGTATCAAAGCGAAGGCTCTGTTCCAGGACACCGAGTGAGTCATAGTCACTCGCCCTATTCGATCTTCACTTTGTTGTCTTCGACAGTTTTTTCTCATAATCTTTACAACAGACGACCATTTACGGACTGGCGCATGCAAGATGAGACGTTCTTCAGGCCCGGATTGGGCCCGTGCAACCTGGCCCGTTGCACAGGGCCACACAAATCCTGAGGGCCTCATTTATTTTTTAAAGCCCATAAATCTATTTTATAAGCTCATAATTTAGTATTTGATATCCAATAATTCATAAACTGGGCAAAAAATAGTAATTAATATTAATTTTTCTCATTTATTGTTCAAAGCCCATAAAATTTGATATTCAAAAATTCGTAAACTGGGCCAAAAATAGTAATAACAATTAATTTTATTTATTTATATCAAATGGGCCTCCATATATTATGCAAGAACGGGGCCACCGAAATTAAAAAACCGGCCCTGACGGTCTTATAAGCCATTCACAGCTTGCTAACATTCTTCACTACTGTGAAGTCGTTCATAAACCTATATTGTGCTTAATTCATATTGCTTTGGGAATGTTTCATGCTGCTTCCTCGAATGGCACTGCTCGAAATATTTTGCAGTTAGTACACGTGCGAGAAATTGACTCGGCAAATGCCATGCTTTTTAGCAAGGAATGCAGGTGAGGCTTCTTCAGGTTTTATGAAATGGGTAATAAAGCTACAAAGCAAGAGGAAAGTATATGCGATGCTCAAAATCGTGCCTCCCCTTACTAACTGTGTTCATAAGAAACGAATACTCCTTTGGTAGAAGTTAAGTATCTATTCTATTATATTGCTCTCTCCGTTCCAAATACATATCGTTTAAGCTAATTGCACACATATTAAGAAAATAAACAAAATCTCTATTATACCCTTAATTAATTATTTTATCTCATTTAATCTAATTATTTTTATTTAAGATGATGGGTAAAGTTTCAAAAGTTCAAGCTACTTTCCTTGAAAAAAGTAAACGATTTGTATTGAAAAACAAACAAAAAAAAGAAGTCTAAAACGACTTGTATTTAGGAGTGGAGGGAGGGAGTAAGTGTTAGGGGGCTATTAAGTGCTCTTTTGGTCTGTCAAACAGATAATATTTTTACAATTTATCCTTAATATTTTAGTTTTTACAATTTTATCCTTAGATCATCTCCAACCGAAAAATATATTTTCATTCGCAAACTCAAAATGAAGTAATTCTTCTCCAACCATGAAACTTATTCTCAAACTCAAAAAAATATTCATGCAATATTCTCTTGTTTCAACCCTAGGGTTGTCAATGGGGCGAGGATTCCCCGTCCCCGTGGGGATCCGCCCTGAACGGGCGGGGAATCCCCGCTATTCTACCCCCTCGGGACTGGGGCGGGGGGGAAATTTCCCCGCGGATATCCCCGCCCCGCCCCGATTATTAAAAAATAATATTATATTCAATTAATATTATTATAAGATAAATAATATTAAAATTTACTTTGGATAATATTAAAATAATATAAATATGATTAAAATATTTTTAAATAATATAAATAATATTAAAATATAGTTTAAATAGTATTAAAATAATATAAATTAAATCTTTTAAAAAAATTAGGACGGGGCGGAGAATCCCCGCGGGACGGGGATTAGATCCCCGCCCCGAACACGCCCCGTTGACAATCATATTCAACCCTGTAATATTCTCTCTCATAGGCACAAATTTTTATAAATTTTTTCTTACGACCCACATATATTACGATTTACAAATAGAGTACAATTTATTTAGATCCCATTGAAAAAATATTTAATAAAGCTAATTATATAACTAGAGCTGTCAAAACGGGCTTGGGCCCGCGGGCCGCCCCGCCCCGCCCCGCCAAAGTGGCGGGGCGGGCTCCGAAATTTTAGGCCCGCCTGGGTGCGGGCTTTGGCGGGGCGGGGCGGGCTTACCCGCGGGTAGCCTGCCAGAATATTTTAAAAAAAATATATTTATTATATAATATTACAAATATAATAATAGGTACTTAATAACATAAATAGATTATATTAAAAAAGTTTATTTAATTAGATATATTTTCCTTCATTTCTTATTTTTTCCAATTTTATATTATTTTTTTCCTTTATAATTATTTTTTTTACTTTTTCCTATTTTTAATAAATTTTCTTATTTTACTTTTTTTTTAATAACTGGCGGGCTAAGCCCGCCAGACCCGCTACCCGCCTGCAGGCGGGGCGGGCCTTCATTTCATAGGCCCGCCATCAGGCGGGCTTACCCGCCCCCGCCCCGCCAGTGGCGGGCTTTTGGCGGGTACGGGCCGCCCCGCCCCGCCGGCCCGTTTTGACAGTACTATATATAACTATAAATTTTACATATCAGCCTCGTGGTCGGATGTATTTTAATTTTTATCATCAGTACATGTCATTTAAAGTTTATGATTATTTTAGTTTTCATTATTTATGTGTTATTTGGTCAACGTTATATAAGATTGCAATTTATGGTGGAAGCTAAAACAACACCAAGTAGCTTTCCTTTTCTGATTTGATGCTACGATAGCAACAATAAAGCAACAAGACATTAAGCAATTTATAACAAAGTATTTATATGTATTTTAAACATCAAACGCATATTTTTGTCCAAACGCATTTTTGCGTTCTATTGAGGTGAGAAAAAACCATTAAACTCATTTTGAGTTGGGCTTTGAGGTTCGGTTGTAGACTTGGAGTAATTTAAAATATGTCATGAACTCGTCCCAGCTGAGTTGGGTTTTGAGGCCGGGCTAATACGCAATGGAGTGGGCTGATCTTAGACGGGCCAACTATATTTAATATATATTAAGCTTGGGACTATATATTTAGAGCCCACTTATTTTAGGTTAAATACACCAAACCATGGTTTATGCTTGGTATGAAAGATTAAACGTAATCATCTATCTTCTTAATCTTCTTCTCCACCTCAATCTCATCTCTTTTCTGATCATCTTCTTCTACCTATCTCTCATTTTCTGTGATCAGTATAAATAAGAACTCATACAGTTAGATGAATTAATCACACACTATTATTATATACTACGTTTGTTATTATCATTTTATTATTATTTAATTTATATTAAAACCGTGGAAGAAGGTCAACTGCACATGGATGTTTAGTTTGGCTTACGTGTTGTCCAAAAAGCACTATATAATTACGAAAATTACAAGAAATTACCCGAATTATATTTATGAGAACTAAAATGGCCTTTCGGCTCGTCCTTTAATCCAACCAGAAAAGGAATCCATTTGCCGTTAAATAATGATTAATATATTTATACACAACTCATACTTAACGTTCTTGTTACAAATAAATGTAAATATGTACATCTCCCAACTAAAGTATGGAGTATGGACACAAAAACAGAGAAACATAACATTCTATAATGAACGAGTTATTAAACCTATCAAATATTGCCACTGAAACACATATTTAGCAATCAGCCCTTCTAGTATAAGAGCATCTCCAACGAGACGCTAAACGCCTGGTTAAACACCAGTAATGGCGTTGGGGGAGCTCCAACCGTCCTGTAAACGCCACTCTATTCATGGCGTTTGCTACAGTGCCCCGCTATCTGTAGCGGGGCACTGTTTTCCCGCTATCCAATTTTTTTTCACTTTCGTTTTCTAATTCATGTGATCAAATAACGGGTGTTCTTCTTCTCGATTTTTCCCATTCTGCTATTTTTTTTTTGGTAGAATGACAATTTTCATTTACCACTTTCGAACGTTACACCCAAACCATAGTTCCCAACCTTTTTATATACAAGTGCGTATATTAAAAGGAGAAAAGCAGACACGGTTATAGGTCTCAAATCTGGCTGCAGTCTTCACTCTGCAAACACTCTTAATCCTCCATTTCAGCTCAGCAGCAATGATCTGTGATAGCTGCTCCACAGACTGTTCTCCACCATCATGCAATCTTCTGTTGCGCTCGCACCATAAATGATAAAAAAATAGCAGCATAGCAGGCTATCACAATACAATGATTAATGTTTCTCCTTCTTCCCATATGCTTCAGCCTCTCACAAAAATCATCATAAGTGGAAAACACTCCTCCCAGATTGAGCCAGTTATGAAATCTCTGTAGTACATCTCTGCTGAAACAGCAAGCTACAAACATATGCTCTACTGTTTCATCAGCCATACCACATAGTCTGCATTCCCATCACTGATGCTTAGTCCCCATCCTATCAATTTGTCCGATGTTAGAAGTCTCTTATGCATGAGCAGCCAAAAAATAAAAGAATGTTTTGGTAAATTGTATCTGTTCCAAATAGCTAGACAGTAAGGAAAATGCGATGCTACCCTTTTGAGCCACAAATATCCTGAATTAATGGAATATTTGCCATCAATCGTCAGAGTCCATCTCCTACCATCATGTCCCTCATAGAACTGCCTTGACGATGCAATTTCCTCCAGTGCCAGCAGGAATCCAATGCAGGTGAGAACTCCCAAAAACTGGTCCCCTTTAAGTAGATTGCATTGATCCATTGATCCAAAGAGAATCAACTTCTAATGCGATGTCCCAAATCTGTTTCCAACTAGAGCTAGATTCCAAGTCACACAATCCCTGAGGTTCAAGCCACCTTGCTTCTTGGGTAAACAGACTCTCTCCCAGTTCATGAGGGCCACACACTTCCATTGGCAGTTTTACCCCACAAGAATTCCCTGCATATTCTATCCACCTCCTTAGAAACAGCCTTGGGTAGTAAGAATATAGAACCCTAGTAGCCATGCGTTGCCAAGAGAACTGAGTTGATCAGACATAGTCTCCCGGCATAAGACAAATCCTAGTTGCCCAACACCTGATTCTGGCAGTTATCTTCTCCAACAAACATTGGCAGGATGTTCTACTCCATTTGGTGGGGGAGATAGGCACTCCCAAGTATCTCATAGGGTAATCTCCTAACTGAAAACCAGTAATGTGAACAATCTGCTTTACTACTGTGTTGCGGATACCAGCCAGAAATAAAATAGATTTCTGTTGGTTGGCCTCCAAGCCGGAAGCTGTTCTGAAATGATCAAGAGCCTCTTTGACCACACTCACAGATCAACTGTCCTTTTGCAGAAAAGCATGAGGTCATCAGCAAAACAAAGGTTCACCAGGCTAATCAGTTTGCATAATGGATGGAATCTGAACCGTGAATCCTTGGACGAAAGCTGCAGTTTTCTAGTTAAGTACTTCATAGCTATAACAAACAGTAGGGGTGAAACAGGGTCTCCTTGTCTCAGACCTCGAGCAGCTGTAATGGAACCAGATTGGGAGCCATTGATAGATGATATGGTATCTGTCACAGTAATAATCCATTTGATGAACTTCCCAGGAAACTTCAGCATAGATAACCAGCTCCTCAGAAAATTCCATTCCACAGAATCATATGCCTTCTTTAGATCTACTTTCATAAGTGTAACATCCCGTCCCTTATCGGGTGTCACTGTAGCATCGGTCCCTACCGGGACCAATGGGGTTGGGCCCACCACACTCCGACTGATAGTTTGACCCCATGTACCACCATTTAACCTTTCAGCGTGCTTCGTCCTCACTCACACGCACCCTGGGCAAACTTCCCAGGGGTCACCCATCCCTAGATTTCCCCAAGTCAAGCACGCTTAACTTCGGAGTTTCTATAGATGGACTCCCGAAAAGGTAGGTCGACCTTGGTGATATGAGTAGTACTATCAATTCTCTTATACGATTCTTAGCCTGACATGCCATACGTTGCCATTCTCAGGATCCCCTCTCATTCGGGTGTCGGATCGATTCGTTCATGTACCCCTTCGCCTAGAAGCCTGCCAGGAGCCGCTCATTGTTCGTGCACCCTGGCACCGGCGATCACTCCCCGCCCTCTTCGGCCCCGGGCGTCACATGCCACCAGCTTCCGCCTGGTTCGTCCCAAACCAGCACCGTACTGCGAGAGGTTGTGCTCTGATACCACCTGTAACATCCCGTCCCTTATCGGGTGTCACTGTAGCATCGGTCCCTACCGGGACCAATGGGTTGGGCCCACCACACTCCGACTGATAGTTTGACCCCACTGTACCACCATTTAACCTTTCAGCGTGCATCGTCCTCACTCACACGCACCCTGGGCAAACTTCCCAGGGGTCACCCATCCCTAGATTTCCCCAAGTCAAGCATGCTTAACTTCGGAGTTTCTATAGATGGACTCCCAAAAAGGTAGGTCGACCTTGGTGATATGAGTAGTACTATCAATTCTCTTATACGATTCTTAGCCTGACATGCCCATACGTTGCCATTCTCAGGATCCCCTCTCATTCGGGTGTCGGATCGGTTCGTTCATGTACCCTTCGCCTAGAAGCCTGCCAGGAGCCGCTCATTGTTCGTGCACCCTGGCACCGGCGATCACTCCCCGCCCTCTTCGGCCCCGGGCGTCACAATAAGGGCCCTAGCAGAGGCATTTTTCCTATTGTACAATCTAAGCATATCCTGGCATAGCAAAATATTATGCACAATAGATCTTCCCTCAACGAAAGCACTCTGGTTTGAATGGATGAGTTTAGGTAAAAGAGGCTTGAGCCTAGTGCATAGCATTTTAGAGATGCATTATAAACCGTGTTGCAACAAGCTATGGGTCTGAAATCTTGGGTGTAGTAGGGTTTCCAACCTTAGGTATAAGGCGCAGAACAGTTCTGTTTAGTCTTGGACTGAGGTGTCCTGTTTCAAAGAACTCCATAACAGCATCAGTGACAAGAGTGCCTACTATATCCCAAGCTTTTATGAAAAATAACTTCCATACCCATCTGGCCCAGGAGCAGCATCCTTATGGACTGATTCAATGCCACCAGAACTTCCTTTCTATCAAATGGCCGTACAAGTTGTAATTGGTCAGACAAAGTTAACAGATATCCCTCATCAGCTACCCCCTGCTCCAGCCTAGATTGACTAGAGGAAGCCTCCCCTAGCAGAACTTGATAGTAATCTGTAAAATGAGAGTGAATCTTTCCAGGATCAGAAATGATTCTGCCCTCCCCTTAGTGATAGCAACCACTCTGTTGTGATAGGCTCTTCGTCTGATCATTGTATGGAAGTATGCAGTGTTTTGGTCACCTGTTCCAGCCATCGAGTTTTAGCCTTTTGCTGCAGAAACAGAACAGTGGCCTTCAAAAGAAAACCATGCTCCATTCTGATAGTAGCTTCTTCGGTTAACAATACTTTGATTATAGGGTCATTATGTAGGACTTTTGAACCTTATCCAACCTGCCCTAACAGCCTCAGCTTGCTTCACTATATCAACAAATGTATCTCTATTTAAGGCTTTTAGAGGACCTTGAAGCTGAAGCAGATTCTCACATAGGCTTCTCATAGCTGAGCCTCTGGGATCCCTCCAATTACTCTGCACAGTCTGCACAAATGAAGGGGCTAGGCTCCACATATTGAAGTATTTGAAGGGTCTCCTATAGGTCTGTTGCTGCCCATGACACGGAAGAGGAAGGGGGTGTGATCAGAGACTCCTTCAGTAAGAACCATCACATTGTAATCGAATATTTGGAAATCCAAGCAATGGGTTACTTTTTATTTATCTCTAATTTTATTGACAAACTTTTTATTGTATTTATCTTTTCTTTTAGTATTTATAATAAATAGAAAATTTAAATATATTATTGGAGATAAAAGCTATAATATAACATATTTATGTTATATTACATTTTTCTGCATTGTAATTTACTTGTTCGAATACTCATGCAATGCGCTACGCTATTTACGCTACGCGCTTTAAGAGCCAAAACGCGTCGCGGTGCGCGCCACGCTTTTTAAAACATTGGTCAGCAGCAAGGGCTGGCAGGGACATCAGGCGGCTGGAGATGGGACGCATTCCATCACATCAGGGCATCAGACAGCCTGAGACAGCTTGTCAGGAACAGCTTTTCAGTGTTGTCAAGTGCTGTCAAACGTCCTTTCAGGTTTATGACCGTTTTGGTGAAGCTTCCTCATGACTTTCCTCAGAACGACGGGACCTGCTTAGCATGATAGGTCCCCAAACACTTCCCTAATATGGTGTTAGGTCCCTAAAGCCTGTCGGAGGTCCCTAAAACCCTTATTTCCTGTTGCTATCTCCCTAAAGTCCGTTGGAGGTCCCTAAAAGTCTTATTTCATGTTTTTATCTCTCCATTTTTCCAAAACTCTAATTTCTATCAAGTCTTTCTAATTATCACCTTTAATCTAAATTATTTTCTTAATTCGCCTACGTAATTTATGTTCGTATCAGTTGCCATTACACTCATATTTGTTCCGATAATCGTTCTGTTCTAACATTTAAAGTACTAATCAGACCCAACTTCTGTTTTTCTTTTTCCTGTTTTCATAATTTTTATAATGGTTGTTTATAGGGTTTGAGCTGTTACAATTACAAATCTGAAATTTTTTGTTGGGATTCTCAGATACTTCAAGCAGTTGCAAAGAGTATGGAGGGTGACATTGAACCTTGGATCAATCATTCTGAATTGATATATTCAGCAAAATCGAATAGAGCTAATATAGTTGAAATTAGGTTGGATCACTTCAAGAGCTTCAACCCTGATACTGATATCAAAAAGATGATAAGAGGTGGACCTTTACCTACTCTTTTCAATTACAAGTTTGTGTTCGTCCATGCCTACAATTATGCTATATATATTGTGAATCACCATCTCTTTGAATGCCTGTGAAGTGTTGATTTAAGTTATGCATTTCCTAAAAATTTCATTGTTAGGCCCATATGGGAAGTAGGTGAGATAATGGAGATGGAAGTAGTCGTTTTTGCTCCAAATGGCAATGGAATTGGGAGATGGTCACATAGAAATCAAACTCAATGTCATGTTTTGCAAGAAAATCGGCAAGCATATGAAGGTTTATCTCTTAGGTGGGATATTTGTGGGGAAATCATTCGCATTTCTTTTTCTATTCGTATCCAATGCAACGAGCTTCATGGTTTATAAATCTGTTCTGCTTTTAGAGTTGGTCTATGATAAGCTTTTGGTATCTTTTGCGATAAGCTAAACTTTATGGGTTTCAAATATGTCGTCGAAGTGTTTTTATAATGGCCATTCTGACTCTTGGTATTTTCAAATTTATGAGAGCAATTTGTTTGAGAGATTTGTTGCTCAAGTTCTTGATCTATTGGGAGGGGTGCTGCTTATGTAAGCTTCCAAGCAAAAGGAGACGGACTTACTTAATCATGGTTGTTTCTATGTTATTCTATGTTGTGCGATGTCTAACACGTCCTTGTCACTCATTACCGAACACAACAACAATGGAGATTATCATTTGTAAAAGTTTTTTCTCTTGCGTGTTCTTCTGATATCCTATAACAAAACTGTAATTCAATAGAGATTAATTAAGTTATGGTTCAAACAATAACAAACAATCAGTCACCTGCTAGGTAATTTTTATTTTTGTCTTTGAATTTTGGCTCTTTCTTCTATCATTTTGTTTAGTGATAATTCCTTATCAGTCCCATTTGAATTTTAAAATTCCTCTTAATATCACTCGAATTATTTCTTCTTGTTTAGTACATATTTGAAAATTTCTTCCTGTTTAGTACCTAAAATGGTATTTTCAGCGTTAAAAAGACGGAAATACCCATGTCTCACACATCAAAAAGCTGAGTAAATTATTTCACGTGAATTATACCAACAAATTTGTTGTTATACCAACAAAATTGGAATTACCAGAAATGGTAGATATTATACCAACTGTTTTCGATATTATACCAATAAATAATGTTATTAATTTGATATAGCAAAATTGACATTTTACCCAACTGATTATTGCTATTATACGAGAAATTGCAAAAATTATACATCTATTTTCGTTAATATACAAATAAATAACTTTATTTTAATTTTATACAGCAAAATTGAACATTATATCAACTAATATTTGCAATATACCATAAATTGTGGAAATTATATCATCTATTTTCGTTATTGTACCAATAAATAGCATTTTTTTAATTTTATACAGCAAAATTGGACATTATACCAACTAAATTTGCTTTTATATACAGAAATTGTAGAAATTATACCATCTATTTCGTTATTATACCAATAAATAACGTTATTTTAATTTTATACAGTAAAATTGAACATTATACCAACTAATTTTGCACTTATAAGGGAAATTGTGGAATTTATACCATCTATTTTCGTTATTAGTTTAGTTTTTATACAATAGATAAAGTTATTTAATTGTAGGCAGCAAAATTGGACATTATACGAACCAATTTTGCTATTATACCAGAAATTATAGATATTATATCATCTGTTATTAGTGTTCAATTATGTTGGTGTAATAACGAAAACAATTGGTATAATTTCCAATTTAACATTATTTTGTTGGTATAATTAGAGATAACAGTTGGTATAATAATTATAAACAGTTGGTATGAAGTCCAATTTAATTTCAGGAAAAGGGTATTTTCGTCCGTCATTGTTTGAGGTATTAAACACACAACTTTTTTGCAGATTGGTACTGAACATGAAGAATTTTTGCTAGGGGTACTGAATAGAAAGTTTAAACTTTTAAAGGGACTGATAAGAAATTTCCCATTTAGTTATTGTCCGCTTTTCTACCATCTTTGATGTAACAAAGAATTAAACCAACGGAAATTTGAATCGATATCTTTCTGTCTCTGAGACATCTACCTACCTACATAATAATTACTCCAAAAATTACCATGAAAAAATAAGGGGCATTTTCATTTCAGGACCCCCTATAAGTATCATTTAGGATTCAGGCCTTTTAGCAAAAAAATTAGTTTTAAGGACCATTTTCTGCAGTACCACTTCATTGCTCTGGCATACCAGTATGTTGGAATTTTGTAACACAAAACCATAATCCGGTACCAGTTTATGATCATCTGATACCAGTTCATTTTCTGCAGTACCACTTCATTGCTCTGACATACCAGTATGTTAAAAGTTTGTAACACAAAACGATCATTCTATACAATTCATATATCTTTCATACCACCTTTTTACACCACACAAAATGGGCCCTTTAACCTAAAAAATTTTCAAATAGGGTCTGAATTCGAAATCAAACCCTTAATGGCGCCTGAGTTCGAATTGACCCAACAAATAAAGGAAGAAAAGCAAAATATTAATATAAGGGCATTATTGTCATTAACGGCAAGTAGGGGAAAAAAATCGAACTATTTAAGTTAGGTCGTCCAACAAACAGATTAAGTTAGAGCCCATCGAATCATCGACTAGTCCAATTATTTCTCTCTCTCCTTTCGCTCGAAAATCGAAAATTCTGATCTCTCGGGTCGGCCGGCGGGCCGAAGGGGAAATAGGGTATCCGAAACGGCCATTCGTTTTTGTTCCGCCGCTTGTACGCCGAGCGCGCCGCAGGGGCAACGCAATCCTAAATGCTCAGTGCCGCCAACTCCATTGCATCCACCGCCGCCGCGCACTCGGCGCAAAATAGCAGCTGCGTTCCCTTCGCCAGCTCGCCAGCTCCGCGCTGCGCTACTCTTTACCTCCCCAGCCCATCGGTAAAAAACACCTTTTCTATATATGTCCTGTACTGTACCCATACATTTGCTCTCTAGGATAGGACGCTTCAGTTTTGTTCGGTTCTGATTTTGTTTTCGAATTTCTTTTTCTGTTTCCTTTTATTGTCTTGTAGCGCCGGACACCGCCGTGTAAGCTATCTGGTTATCGAGTTAAAGCCATGGCGGAGACTCCGTCGACCTCCTTGAGGCTGGATACCACGTCATCTTCTGCTGGTAGTGCGTTTCTTCTCATCTAATTATACTGCAGTTTCTGAGTTTTGGCGTTGCTTAATATGCTTTTAGTTCGTGGTTGGGCGTGTTAGCGTTGTTATAATCTTAATGTTCAATTAGTTGTTCTTGTAACATTCAGAGGTACATGGATTGTCCGAAACTGTAGTGGGTGTGCTTGGGGAGGACAGCTTGGTCGCATGCTCCGTGAAGCAGCTTCGCAGATGGCAATAAAAGTTATTGTTTTGGACCCGATGGAGAATTGTCCGGCGAGTAATTTATGTCATCATCATATGGTGGGGAGATTTGATGATAGTGCTACTGTAGAAGAATTGCTAAAAAGTGAGATTCTTTTAAAAATTTACTTTACCTTTGGAGGTAGAATACGCAGTGTGTTTTGAAGTATGTTTTTTTTTTTTGGTGTAGATGTGGGGTGTTGACTCTAGAAATTGAGCATGTCAATGCTGAAATTCTGGAAAAGCTGGAAAAACAAGGTGTGGATTGCCAACCTAAAGCTTCGACGATTAAAATTATCCAGGTATATATAACATGTTCAAATGATGAATTTATTCCTGAATCATTTTATTTGTAGGCTACACATTTTGAAGATCATCTTAACACTATCAGATGTTCAGATAACATTTAGGTTCTTCCACTAATATATAAAACTTAACTTGTGTGCAATGATTGAACTTTCGTCTTATACATATTGTCGGTAGAGTCATGAAAGATTCTACTTAAGTTGTAACCATCCACACAGATTTATGATATACACACGTGGATATCGAAAACTAGATAACATTCAGTGTTGGAATTTGATGCTAATAATATGAAGAACCTCGTACAAACTATGTCGTATTTTGTAATTATGTATAAAAAAGATATTTGATTCTATAACCTATATATAATTCTATAACAGGATAAATACCTCCAGAAGGTCCATTTTTCTCGACATGCGATTCCTCTCCCTAAATTTATGCAGGTACTTTCATATTTTGGTGAACGTTTTTAGACTATTTAATTTCTAAGAGGCCTTTGCTTCTCATACAACTTTGGAAGTAGATAGATGATTTGAAGGGGCGAAAAGAGCTGCAGACCTATTTGGATATCACTTATGATAAAAAGCAGAAGGCTGGCTTATGATGGACGGGGAAATGCTGTTGCAAAAACGGAAGAGGATATATCTTCAGCAGTCAACTGTAAGATTCCCCGATAGAAAATTATTATGTTTTGTATTTTCTTGTTAAGACAGTGGAATCCAAGTCCGAGTTATGTTCATGAATTGATTGATGAAACGAGGATGAGTTGAGCATGGCAGTTTTGGTCCGTGATTTTTTCGTCTATAATGTTTTTTAGCGATAATTGCTTGTAGTCGTAAGTTATCTGTATATTATACCTTTTATCTGATTACATTTACTCATCCCTTTTGTAGCCCTTGGCGGGTATTCTCGTGGTCTGTATGTGAGAAATGGGCACCTTTTGTGAAGGTTAGCATCTTTCTTGGCAATCGAACTTATCATGACCCACAAAAGAATTAAAATTTTCAAATGATCACCAATCTTATTCTGAGCTTCCGCTTCTGTGCAGGAGCTTTCTGTCATTGTCGCAAGAGGAAGAGATAACTCTGTGTATGCTATCCCATTGTAGAAACTATGCATAGGCAAGATGATAATTTTGTTGCATACATATTACCAGTCAGATGTGTATATATATATATATATATATATATATATATATATATATATATATATATATTGCATACAACTCTGCACTATTGTTCAAATTAGACCTTGACTCTATACCCTATTAAACATGCATAAATGCTATTATTCTAACTTCCAAAATATGCTTTTTTGCTGCTTTTTACTTCTTTTAGTGAATGATAAGTAAGGTTATCCTATCGGTCTTTTTTTTTCCACATTAGAGTGAAGAAAAGTATATCTGACACTTAAAAATAGTAACATTTTATGTTTTTCACTTATTCGAGCTAGAGAAAGGATTTAATCTTTACTAGTAACTGCTGATGCTCACATAATTATGATAGTTTTTGAGGGTGTCTACATAAATTTAGCATTAAAAAAATGGGCTATACGTTTTAGTTATCAATCTGGACAATTATGTTTCTTGTTAAGTTTGCATATCTCGTGCTTTATTACATTTTGTCTCGATGGTTTTACTCCTTTCGCAGGGATAACATATGCCACATTGTGAAGTCACCAGCCACTGTGCCATGGAAGATACTAAAACTTGCAACTGATGTCGCACACAAGGCTGTGAGCTCATTGGAAGGTGCTGGCATGTTTGCTGTTGAATTGTTTTTGACAGGCGATGGCCAGGTAGAAAATTCACATTTCATTGCTGATGTCACTCTAAATACGATATATTAATCGATGCTAAAAAATGGCAACTCCAGCTGTTTTTGCTAATTCCATGTCTATGTTCTTAGGTCTTACTGAATGAAGTGGCACCAAGGCCTCATAATAGCGGACATCACAAAATTGAAGCTTGTTTTACTTCGCAATTCGAGCAGCACTAAGGGCAGTTCTAGGACTTCCACTGGGTGATCCATCTATGAAAGCGCAAGCTGCTACATGTATAATATACTTGGAGAAGATGAGGTAAACTTGTTGAGGATTTGAGATTAGAACCTCCTTCCGGTGATATGTGTGTGACCATATCTTCTACATGCTTAAAACTGCTACACAACCTCATTTTAATGATATATAATTATTTTATATAGGGTGAAGCTGGTTTCTCGCAAGCTAATCAACTTATTGGAAGGGCACTAAGAATCCCAGGAGTATCGATACATTGGTACGACAAACAAGGTTTGTAACTGCTGGAGTTTTTTCTTTTATATGATGTACTTCGTTTCATAAGCTTTTTTTTTTTTTTTTTTTTTTCTTGACTCTTTTAGAGATAAACTAAGCAAAGGAAATGGGTCACATAACATTTGTCGGCCCTTCCATGGGCATTGTTGAAGCAAGGTTGAAATCCATGCTAGGAGGAACAATCAATGGCAAGCCTCCGGGTTTCTGTTGCTTAATGCTTTTAGTTAGTAGTTGGGACGTGCTGGTTATATTTTGATTTTCAATTAGCTTTTTACATGTCCTATCAGGAAAAGGCAGGCTTTGATTTCTTTATCGGATAAGAAGGACTTGGCTTTGCTTGGCAATGGATTGCAGAAATTGGGGTGAGTTTTTCCGAGAAAATTATACATTTTAGATATGTTGTGAATTGGGGTAAGTTGTGATAATATTCATCTATCAATTGATGATTTTCAATGTCATTTGATCGTTAAATTGAAAACATTTGGCCACAGTTATTCCTATTTCTTTTTTATTTTCTATTATCAAGATTCTCAATTGTCTCCACGGGAGGAACTGCATCTGCTCTTGAAAGTGCTGGTGTGTGCCTGTTATCAAGGTTGAAGAACTTACACACTTTCCTGAAATGGTTAGTCTTTATCTTCATCATTGCATGCAAAAAGCATTTCTTTTCATTCTTGTAGAAATGAAGTGGCAAAATGCAGATTGGTTATTGAATAAACTCCAGCTTTTATTTGGAGCTGTAATTAACTGCATGATAAGAAAATAAACCAGAAGGATATGCACAAATCTCTTAGCTAAGGATTTCTTTATAAGCTAGTTATATGTGTTCATTTTGCATAAATTAATAGAAAACAGCTAGTTAGGTCAGCTTATCGATCTACCATTTTTCCTTGGCGTAGTTCAATGGCGACTCAATTGTCTTCTCCCTAAAATGTCACATTGCACTCTTCCTTCAATTGTTGCTTAAAGTTCACAATTTTTATTATTGTCCTATCAACTGGGCTTGCATATGTTTGGAATTTGTTAAGTAGGTTTTGATGTTGATAGGATGTATAGAGTTGCCCTAATATATTATCGTTTGATAACCCTATTGTAGCTAGATGGCCGAGTAAAAACTTTACATCCTAACATCCATGGAGGTATTCTTGCAAGAAGAGATCAGAAACATCACATGGAATCCCTTGACAAGCATAGTATGGTGAGTTGACGTTAGATCAATGGCTGCTCTTCGATTTCCAAATCTATCTCAACTCATGGTTTTCTTTTTTAAGAATTGGATGTACTGTTGTACCTAGTTTGTTAACACATTGAGGCATAATGTTTTTTCATCAACTTACTTTGCGCAGGTACTTTTGATGTGGTAGTGGTGAATTTGTATCCCTTCTATGATAAGGTTTCCTCTTCTAGCGAGATTTCTTTTGATGATGCAATTGAGAACATTGATATAGGCGGACCCGCCATGATCAGGGCTGCAGCAAAGGTTTAGATGGTCTTACTATTGCCTTTATTCTTAATGTTAATGTGAGAATTGGAAGACTCAAATCTTCATTGAGTGGAAAAAAGACGAGGAACAATCATGAGTAATAAGCATTATGTCTTAGCTTTTTCATTCACCTAAATCCCACCTGTGTTATGCATGCTTGTTATGTCTCCTCCAGCCCCTATATGCCGTTTTTATACAACATAAAAGAGCAATAACTGTCCGTACGCATCCAAAAGCAAAAGGATACTCTATTTTAAAGTAGACATTTCTGATTTAGTCCTGGAAAGTTAGTTATATATATGTATATATATATATATATATATATATATATATATATATATATGGATTGCTAATCTATTTTTTGTCTTCAATGTTCGTTCCTATTCTTTCTGAGATCAATTTCGGGATCAACTTTCATTCCTACAGAACCACAAGGATGTTTTGGTCATAGTTGATCCTCAAGATTATCCAAGACTCTTAGAGTATCTCAGCAAAAACCAGGATGACCATGAGTTCCGAAGGATGCTGGCGTGGAAGGCGTTTGCGCATTGTGCTTCGTATGATTCTGCAGTTTCAGAATGGTTGTGGAAAAACGGGAGAAGGTGGTGTTTCATAAAATTATATGGGATATTTCGCTGCTAATTATGTAATCTGTAAGTAAAATATGTGATATCATATTTATTCTCATGCATATATGCCATTTTGGCAGATAAATTTCCTCCCACCATGTCAGTGCCTTTGTCGCGCAAGAGTTCACTTCGATATGGTGAAAATCCTCATCAAAAAGCAGCATTTTATGTCGATAAGTCACTTGCAGAGGTCAATGCTGGTGGGATTGCTACCGCTATTCAGCTCCACGGGAAGGTATATAAAACTTGATTCATTGATCATGACTTGCGTTACTACCCTGAGTGACGTGACTGTTTATTTTCTTGATGTAAGATTGGTATGTAAAGTTTTGATTGAACTTCTTATACACTAACGAGTAAACAAGTGGGAAAATCGCCCATTCACACAATCTTATAATCTACATGTGTTATATGCCATGCATGGATTTTCTTGGAGTGCTATTGAGATCAGTAGTTCTCACATGGATACTGTTTTACTTTCGACAATTCGCTAACTATGCAATCATGATAAATAAGTGGTTTAATTTACTTCAACTGTGACATCTGGGTATTAGCTCAATGAATAGCTAAGATTTGGATGTATGTATTGCATTTTGTGGCTCTCTCTATGCATCTATTTTCGTCAAATTGTATGGAACATTTAATAAACGCATCATGTAATTTGATAAATGCAGTTGTTAGCTTCGATTATGACATCTCAAGCTCTTTATGAATGTTACATGCAGGAGATGTCTTATATAACTATTTAGACGCCGATGCAGCTTGGAACTGCGTATGTGAGTTCCCCGAACCCACGTGTGTAGTTGTGAAGCACACAAATCCTTGCGGAGTAGCATCACGCAATGACATCATCGAAGCGTATAGGCTCGCCATTAGAGCAGACCCTGTTAGTGCATTCGGTGGTATTGTAGCTTTCAACGTTGAAGTCGATGAGGTAATATTTCCTTTGGGATTGGGTCTTTTACTACATACTTATCATGAGACAATCATGTAATAACAAAAATCACTCATCAAATAACTTGCACAGGCTCTTGCAAAGGACATCAGAGAATTTCGCAGCCCAACAGACGGCGAAACACGAATGTTTTACGAGATCATAGTTTGCACCCAAGTACACGGTGAAAGGACTTGAAGTTCTTCGTGGGAAGTCCAAGACACTGAGAATCCTCGAAGCAACTAAAAACCGTAAAGGGAAGCTTTCACTTAGACAAGTAGGTGGGGCTGGTTAGCTCAGGACTCAGACGATCTAACCCCCGATGGCATCACCTTCAACGTTGTCTCCGAGAAAACCCTCAAGAAAATGAACTCAAAGACGCCAAATTCGCATGGCTCTGCGTCAAGCACGTGAAGAGCAATGCTATCGTTATCGCTAAGGTCAGTCAGAGCCCAGCCCAGCTAGATTCTTCTTTTATATAATTCTCTTATTACAGTATGTATTATTCATTACTTGTCTGTTTGTTGTGTAGAATAACTGTATGTTGGGAAGGGAAGTGGACAACCTAACCGTGTCGAGAGTCTGAGGATAGCGATGAAGAAAGCTGGGATGAAGTCAAAGGAGCTGCTTTGGCTAGTGATGCATTCTTCCCATTTGGTAAGAATATGATTTTTATATGTTTATTCTACATATGTGCATAATTGGATTGATCGATTGATTCACTGTTCGTTTTTATTTTATTTATTTTTTTAAAAAATAGCGTGGAGTGATGCGGTGGAAGAAGCATGTAAGAGTGGGATCGGCGTAATAGCTGAGCCTGGAGGGAGTATAAGGGACGGCGATGCGATTGAGTGCTGTAATAAATACGGAGTTTCGCTTGTCTTCAACAATGTCAGGCACTTCAGGCATTGATTGATCTATCAGTCGATCTGAGTAATGCTTTGAATTTCGTCGTTTTTGCTTTTCTCTTTTTCTGGTAGGGAATGTTGTCTACTGCTGGGTTGGCGATTGATTTTGTTCTGCACCTTATGAAAATCTGCTTATAATGTTATTACGTACAATAACAAACAATCAGTCACCTGCTAGGTAATATTTATTTTTGTCATGGAATTTGGCTCTTTCTTCTATCATTTTTTAGGGATAATTCCCTATGGTCCCTTTTAAGGTTTGAAATTCCCGTAGTTATTAAAGGCAAGAGAGGCGCAAAAAGGCGAGAGAGCACTGCCTTACTCAAAGGCGAGGCGTAAATAAGGCGGTTGCCTTATAAAATTGAGGCGATTTCAATCACAAAAATATTATATATAATATACTCTTATTGAGTAGATACATAGAACTTATAAATAACATATATAAAAATAATTGTTGATTATATAAAATAATTGTTGATGCTTTTTATGAAAATATTTTAATGTGATGATTTCGTTTTATAAATTAATAAGAATCAATCCGTTATATCAAAAAATCAATTAAGTTGCACTGTAGAAAAAAAACAAATAAAATATAATAAATTAAGGGACAACTTTACTTAAATACCCATCAACAAACTTTTCTTGTCAAACTAACTTCTCAGATAAATTATCAGTTAACGACCAAATGGAAACATTTCTATCACTTGAGGACAAATTGGACAAAAATAACCTTATAACTTATATAATTACAATTTTACTAGGATTTTAAGTTATATAATTAAAAAAAAAAAAAGAAAATCCGAAGAACAAACCTATACACTCAAATAGAAATATACATAGACCAAATCGAACGAAGATCTCCTAAATTGAATGCCCAAATAGAATGCCGCGAAAAATCTTCACCTCCAAGGAACGATTTATGATCTCCTCTCTCGTTCAATCCCGATGTGCGACGTTTTGTTTCAAATCGTTTGACCTAAATTTTCTGAACCAGATAGGTAATTTTTTTGCGTTAGCATTCGATTATTTACTTGATTATGGTTATTAGGTCCAGATTTTAGTTATTACATTTTCATTATTGCGTTTTATGCTTAATTTGGGGGGTCTTTTAGGTTATTGCACGAGTTAGAGCAACTCCAATTGGCTCTCAAAATGAAACGCATACGAAATTTCACTCCAACCGATACTGATTACTGTACTCAAAATGCATTTTTATTATTTTTCTTTCACATCTGCACGCAAACATGCGTTTGCAATTTCATGCAACGCAAAAGTTTTGTCCTCATGTAAAGCAACCCCTTTAACTTTATAATTTGCTTTTCTTTTAAAAATTTTTAGTTTGACTTTCATATTAGATTTATTTTGGTCTTTTACATTTATATATAAAAATAGTTTTTATAATTGTAAAACAAATATATGTGTGTTTGTTACAAGAAACTGACGAAAGGAAAATTTAATATAGAGATCAAGAAGCTATAATAATATAAAATTGAATTCTGCGACAAAATATTGTTGTGTGTTATATAATTACGATGCTATAATATTAAAGATGCACAAACGAAATTTTGTATTATAATTACATTATGTGTTATAAAATCGACAACTTTGTAAGTTATATTAATTATGCTATATTATTAAATAATAATAATAGTAAAATATGTGGGTAGTATTGAAATTTTTAGAAATTGGTGTGGAAACGAATATTACAAAATAGTCTTTGGGGTTTGAAAATTAGTTGATCGGTTGGAGAAGAATAACTGCATTTTTGAGTTTGAGAATGCGTTTGAGAATGCGTTTCTCGGTTGGAGATGGTCTTAGGGCATTTTGAAGTTAAACTGAGTCTTTTTTTTTCTTTATCACTTCTGCTGTAATTTAGGTTTTCAAGTAGATATTTATGATTCTCATTTTTTTATACGCTATGTGTTTATTTTTGGTACATCTTGCTTTCAAATTTAGTACAGTAAATGAGTTATAATGGTACAATAAGAAGTTGTGGATTGGTACTTTTTGAACATAATGATAATGTTGTGTTGCAGTTTTCATTTTCCGTTCATTGAATAATTAGATAGTATCGTTATGATGATTTTCTTCATTTATTTAGTTGTGTATTGAGATATGAGTCGGCGAGTTTCGAAGAGATTGGTGATGATGAAATGACGAGGAGCGAATGCGTGAGGAAGTGATGAGTGGTGAGTGATAGTCATACGAAATGAGAGATTTTTTTATATGTTTGAGGGAAGGATGAAGATGATGCAAATTAGTGTGATATTATGGGTAGGATGTTATTTATAGTTTGAAGAAAACTATTGTGTAAGAATTAGCTTGTCATGTTGAGAGGTTTTGTGCTTGTTAGTGTAATGTTGGATGTATTTCTGACAACAATTACTGTATGTTCTATGCCTGAAATTAGGTACGTTAACAATGATAAACAAGATACAACAATTGTGTGTATAAGGTACAATACACACCAACGAAATGGTACGATAAACCCATTAAGAACTGGTAATTGCATTAAAGGTGTAAAAAAGTGAGGTAAAATACAAAGATCAGTATTATTGGTCTCTGACATTCTTAACGGTATATGAAACAAATTCTGACACTGAAAGAAAGTTCTGGCGCACAAAAAGTTTTTGAGATTCCAAAAAGATGTAATAATCTTGGTTACGGTTTCAGTACTTATCTTGGTACGTAATACTACACAAAGGTGGTACATTATCAGTTTACTGTCAGGTACATAAAAAAGATTGTCAATGGTACAATAAAAATGTTATACGTGGTACAACTTATTAGCGTAAGCGTTTTTCATCGGCGTTCGAATTAGTTTTTTCATGTGAAACTATTTTACTATAAGTACATTTATTATATGTTTCACTTGGTATCAAATTTAATACTTTAATCCTTATACGGATAGTTTTGTATTCTAACTCCAAGTTTCATAATAAGAGAATGGTCATTATACGAACATGCTATTGAAGCTTGAATTTAAACTACAAATCCACGATTTTAATGGTTAACCCATTAAATATGATGCGAAAGGAAATTATAACAAATTTAAGTATATTAACCTGTTTTTGCATCGAAATAAATGTAAAATACGAGAAAATACGTCTATCTGAATAAGCAGTACCAAATATAGCGTGTTGACGGTACCATCTGATAGTAAGAATGTTCCATATTTTATAGTTATACTGTACTACATTTCAGTAGTTTGGCGTATCAAAATAAATATCGACATCCATAATATATAAATTTATGAGTTTAGAGTGTCAATTTATAAATGTGAAGCCCTAAAAGCAATAAAGAATAGCATATCAAACAAAAACATGTTTAATTAGTTGAGCATTTTAAATTTAACAAACATATACACTATGTGGTAGTAAGTTGTTCTAACATTATTCATTCTCTTCTAATGATACTTGGGGTTTGTAATATAAACTTATGAGTGTAAGGGTCTACGTCAAATATGATACGATATGAAACACACAATTGATATAATACTGAAAAATATGATATGCCAAAAAACAAATTCGAATTTCCACGTAAAACACTTTACGTAATAAGCTGTACAATATGCTGCTTATATCGTACCATTTAATAACATGTAATTGTACCTTATTGTAGTGATATACCATACCACAATTAAGTAGTTTGTTGTACAAAGGTAATAAAGATATTAGCCGCCATTATATAATTTTTTTGATTAGGGAAAACTGTTCCAAATTCTTTCACTAACATTCCAGATATAGTTTTTTGTCATGTTTATGTCAGATATCATAGTACTTCTGACAAGGCAGGTTAATTCCTGACAAGAAATGACTTTTGTATTTTTCTTCTCCTTTTTACTGTATTATTATAATGTACCATTTTAATGCGTTTAATGTATCATTTGAAAAGTGTTGGTGTACCTTGTACACATGGTTGTCTTACCTTTATTAAAATCGTTACCATACCAAAAATTCCATTCATAACAAGTATCAGTTTTGCATAACACACTTTTAATACATCTTTTAAATTACACCAATACAAAAAATGTGTTCTTTCATACAGATGCATCTCAGTTCAACGATAGTTGTATGCCAGCACGAAATTAAATACAGACCATATAAAGGTACTTTATAATAAGAAAAAAGGTACCAAAACCACAGGTAAATTGGTACACAATATACATAAAATTAGTACGACATAGCAAATACTGTTTGACAACCAAAGAGAGCATTATTAGACCATCTCCAATAGTAACGCCAAAACGCAAACGCAAAAATGCAGTAAAAAACTGTTCCAACAGTACTGCAAACGCCCAAAATGCAAATGCGTTTTTGCTTTCTCTCTCCTGTTCGAACGCAAATTTGCGTCTGAACGCAAAAAATGCTTTGATGTTTTTAAAATTGCAAATAAGCCCTTTACTTGTATTGATTATTAAATCGAACATATAAAAATATATTAAAGAATTTGAAATTATATACTACGATTATATTGGTATAATAAATAATTATTTTAACCTGACACTTATTTTAGTAATAATTTTTTATATCTTATTATTATTTTTTATAGCTTATTATATGTAATATAATAAACTATTGTTTTGACCACAAATATAATTTTTTAAAATTTTATTTGTACAACGTGTATCTCAATGTATTTCAATTGTTATGTTGTGTAATTTCGATATTTTATAAAAATTTTGGTTTATGTTTGTATTAAATAATGACTTTAAAATTAAAAGAATATTGTGGTTAGTTCGTAAAGTAGTAAAATATAGGTGTGATATTGAAAAGTTATAAAAGTTGGTATGAAATGAAATATTACAGGAATATTCTTTTGCGTTGACGTTTGCAGTTGACTGTTGAGACAGTTACTGCAAACTATGGCTGATACTGCAAAATGCGTTTGCGTTTGCGGTTGACTGTTGGAGATGGTCTTAGAATCCCAAAAAAATTGCAGAATGGAAGGAAGAAAATATTTCAAGTGATACCTGCAATTTCGTTTGGCCTACATGATTTCAAACAAATCCCCAATTTCTAGCAAACTCAATATTTCGATTTATATTTCCGGCAACCAAGCTTGATTACTTGAATGAAAAAACCTGAGTATGATTGAACTCATATTTTTTCTTCCCAGATTTCTATTTCTTCTTCTTCCATATTTGTTTTTCTTGTACTTCTTGCTCATTTGCGGAACCCGCGTGGACGAATCGAGAATCGTTGGATCTTCTTCTTCTTCTTCTTCTTCTTCTTCTTCTTCTTCTTCTTCTTCTTCTTCTTCTTCTTTCTTCTTCTTCTTTGTCTCTTCTTCTTCTTCTCTTCTTCTTCTCTTCTTCTTCTTCTTCTTCTTCTTCTTCTTCTTCTCGTTTCTTTTCTTCTTCTTCTCTTCTTCTCTTCTTCTTCTTTCTTCTTCTCTGCTTCTTCTTCTTCTTCTTCTTCTTCTTCTTCTTCTTTTCTTCTTCTTCTTCTTTCTTCTTCTTCTTCTTCTCTTCTTCTTCTTCTTCTTCTTCCTCTGTTCTTCTTCTCTTCTTCTTCTTCTTCTTCTTCTTCTTCTTCTTCTTCTTCTTCTATTCTTCTTCTTCTTCTTCTTCTTCTTCTTCTTCTTCTTCCTTTCTTTCTGCGTTTTGTTTTCAATTTTGCTTCATCTTCGTTCTCTTTCTTTTTTTCCTATCTCAATCCCCATTTAATGTCTTTGCAAAATAATAAAGAAAAAAAAAAACATAAACTAAGGAGTAAAATCGTCATTTGGGTGGAATTGGTTCTTAAGTGAAACAAACTTTGAAGTTGGACCTTATGTGATAAAATTTGTGACACAGGGAGTTAAAGTGATAGATAAGTTAGCTGGTAGGGATTTAGTGAAGTTATGCCTAAATTAAATCATTTGGGTCTATTAAGAATTTGGGTCTTTTAAGATTTTAATATGTTTGAAGTAATATTTCCAAACTAATTAGAGAGGCCCAAATCAAAGCCCATGTGAGTCAAATTAGGTTTTTCATCTTTTTTCTTCATTGCAGCTGCACTGAAATAGACATTATACACCTCAAATGGACCCATCTTCACCAAGGCGGCCGCCTCATTCGCCTGGCGGCTCTAAACAACGCACGCTAAGGCGCCGCCTCAGATGCGCCTCCACAAAGGACGGCGCCTCTGAGCACGTAGAGGCGATGGTGGCCGCCCACCTCGTTCACCGCCTAGGCGCACTCAGGCGCGCCATAAATAACACTAGAAATTCCTATTAAATACCTCTCGAATGATTTTTTTCTTTTCAGTATCGGTTGATAAGTTTATTCCTGTTCAGTACCTAAAATGGTTTTTTTCAACGTTTAAAAGTCGAAAATATAATTGTCTCACACTTCAAGGAAGTTAAAAAATTATTTTCGCATGAATTATACAAACAAAATTTGTAGTTATACCAAAAATGAAAATATACTAGAAGAAATTTATACCAACTTTTTTCGATATTATACCAATAAATAGCCCGTTATGATTTATAATGCGAAATTGGACATTATAATGCGCAATTGGACATTATACCAACTGATTTGTTGGTATACCAGAAATAGAAATTATATTATCTGTTTTTTGTTATACAGTAAATAACATATTCGAATTTTTATACAACGAAATCGGATATTATACCAACTGATTATTATTATACCAGAAATTATAAAAAGTTGTACCATCTGTTTTTGTAATTATACCAATAAATAAGTTATTGTAAATTTATATCAAATAATTGGACACTATACCAACTAATTTTGCTATTATACCAACCATTTGTTTTCGTTAGTATATATCTAACGTCATTCTAACTTATACAGCGAAATTGGACAATTAAACCAACTGTTTTGATTCAACTGTTATCGTTAATTATACCAACAAAATAATATTATTATAATTTTATATAAATAAAACTGGAAATATACCAACAGTTGTCGCAATTATACAAGAATGAAAATTATTCCAACGGCTATCATTATTATACCAACTGTGGTTAAAATTGGTATAATTGCGAGGACAGTTGGTACAATGTCCAGTTTTATTTCAATAAAAATTATTAAAAACGCTATTTATTGGTATATTGGCGATGGACAATTGGTAAAATTGATAAAAGATATTTCATCCGTTCACTGTTTCAGGAAATAAAACACACAATTTCTTGCAGATGGGTATGAACAAGAAAAGATTTTACTAAAGATTTACGGGGTACTGAATAAGAAAAGATTTCACTAGGGATACTGAACAAGAAGTTTAAACATGCTTTTATTTTGTGGCTCATTATGCATAAGAAGCTGTTAACTAGGGATAGACTAGCTCAATGGGGTGTCTCCATATCTGACACCAAGTGTGTATTATGCGCGCAGGCTGAGGAATGCTTAGACCATCTGTTTATTTGAGTGTGACTAGCAGGGACATGATTGCTGAGTTTTGTGGCTGGATGCAAATAGAGGTTCCTATTCCTGTAGAACGATGGAGACAGAAACTGGTACGATGGGTGAGGCACAAGAGATCATACCAAGAATCAAATAGCTGGGGTGGCTGCCGTTATGTATCTACTGTGGAAGGAACGCAATGCGAGAATCCATGGATCGAGTCCTAAATTGGCACAGGAGCTGTTCCAGATATTCAAGAAGGATTTCAAGACTCAACTGTATGGCATGCGGGTAGTGAAGCCTTCACGTGTGGGGATGGAGTTTCATGCACAAGTTATATTGTACTTAATGTGTGTGATTAGGATGGTTGGTGTAAGTCTGATGTAACAAACAGGGTTCTGTGGTAATGATAATCCTTCTTACCAAAAAAAAAAAGAAGTTTAAACTTCCATATGGGACTTATAGGGTATTTCCCCAAAACAAAATGCCATATATCAGACAAAATAGTCAGTCAGTTACTAAAAAACATTCGTCTTCTTCCTAACTGGTATAGCACAAGCACAAAAGCTCTCAAGTGGAAAAAGAAAAATTTATCAAGACAAAACGCCGCGCTTCGATTTACTTCAGAGCAAGCAAGCGAGATGTTAGCGAAAGGACGGACTTCATTCGTTTCTGATCGAGTGATATTGTCCGATAGCGTCGGAATTTTGCAAATATCATTCATGAGATTCTTGAACTTATGAGTGCAATCTCCCCCACTGTAAATAAAAAAAAAATTATGTAACAGATGCCAAAGTATTTTCCCGAACAACATATCAAAAGAGGATTGATTCTTTATATAAATTTCCAAATGGTACAAGTGGATATAAAAATACATGAAAGAAAGGATGATTGAGCAGAAATACAGGGAAGTTACAATGCATACCTATACGGTGTAATGATGCAATGGCTCGAAGAGCATGTCTTCACTGCGGTCAACTTCCTACTTCACAGCATCTTATGTTGGCCTAAAGTTTTATGGTTTTCTGAAGAGGATCCCCACCAAGGAGTCCAATACTGAAATTTTTTTGCAATAATTAGATTTAATACTACTTTCTCATTATATATATATATATATATATATATAATATATATATATATATATACTTGTGGCTAGATTATATCAACCAAACCATGAAATACCTGCCAAGACTGCAGATAGGCATGACCTGTCAGCTAACTTTGAGAGGATGGGATGACAAGGCATTTTGACATCATAATGATCTGAAAAATGGTGGAAGAGTATGGGTTTTCACTCGTAAAATGATTGTAAGAATAAGAACAAGGAGAATGCAGTTTAAACATTGACTTACAATCAAGCAATAGTAAATTCTTTGTCCATTTCTTGTAGACAAGGTCCATCACCCCAAAAGTCACGAATAAACCATAAAAGAACTCACTCATATGCTAATCCTGGGAAGAAAAAAAAAAAAACCTCAACACGTGGAGGCCAAGGCTGGATTTCCTATATAAAACCCAATCCACCATCATCACTACATCAAGCTATCACTAATAAAAAAATCATCTAAGAAACGAAAAATGGCCAAAAACACCAAAAAGAAAACAAGAAATCAAACCTAAAGCACCCCAAATCAAACAACAAAGCCCCTGAACAACCTCGCCCTCGTCGTGGCCCAACCTCCCACGACAGCTCAAGACCTACATAGCAATGCAGCCAAACCTACTACACAACATCACTTCCTTCGGCTCCACCCTCAAACCTGGCGATCGCCTCCTACCCAATGCATTAACCCAACTTCTCCTCACTTTCCAAAACTTGTCGAAATCATCCCTAATAAACAAAATCCCTAAAAGGCCGCACATAATGGACAAAAAGTTCCACGAGAGTTGGCCTTGGCCATACTACAGGCATAAAGGTACAATATACTTCACCACCCCCGGGAATACCTTCAAGGGCTACTCTCAAGGGCACATCTAATATGGGAGACGATGATGATGATGATGATGATTCTTCCCAAGATATACTTATGGAAGCCCGATGATTCGTGTACGAGTTCCTTGCCAAGAACTGCAGTATCTCACGTCGGTGTGTGTCCGAATTATCATTGCACAAGGTTCAAAGCAATTGTCCTAACGGGCATTTCTTCGCCGGCCTTTGGTTCTATGCGCGCAGAAAGAAGCCGATGAATCTTGGGTTCTGAAGAATTCGATGTGAAGGAGCCTACGCTCCTAAGGACGACATGCGATTTACCGTGTGATCGAGTTCAAGGGGAAGTTCTACGCTTTGAGCTTGCAAGGGACCATAGCGGAAATCGAAATCAACGAGGAAAACAACGATGGAGATTGTAGCTTGGATATCTACGGGTCGGTCGACCCGAGCGGTTCCAACGAGGCCTCGAGGCAATTTCGCGAGTACTTGATGGAAATCTGACGGGAATGTACTGATTGTCTTTCTACTCTCGAGGAAATCGATCAGCGTTGGGACGACATAGAGGTTCATAGGCTGAGTATGGAGAAGCTATCTTGGGTTAAAGTCGAGGGAATTGGGGGGAAAGGGCCTTGTTTCTAGAAGACGAGTTCTGTATGAGCGTTCTTGCGGGCGAAATTGGGTGCGGAGAATTGCGTGTACTTTACGCACGATAGGCTGGCGATAATCAAGGGCGGGTTTATGACATGGAAACGAAGGAAATCTCAAGGGTTGATGAGGTAAGAGGAAGGGGTTATGTGGGGCGAGCCTAAGGAGAGAATTAGGTGTCGTTGTCCGAAGATTCTCGCCGTTGGTGAGGGTGTTTGCTAAATTGGAGTGCATTTCCTGGCAATATATGCGCTTTCTACACCTTTTTATGTCGTAAGGATTCACCGCAGTCTCCCTTATTGAATGTGTTCTGAAATTGTCGAAAGCACAAAAGTAGAAAAATGTATGAACATCTTACAAAGGCAAAAGCCAGAGTATTTCTTTGTCTGATTTAGATAAAAAAAACAATGTGTACGCACAAACCTCTTTATTGAAACCTCGGAGACAAATTGAGGGTATCGGACTTGAACGCGCTCCAGGTGGTCATCTGCCGGGTCAGCACTAAGGCAATTAGGTTTCGCATGGGCAGTGTTTTGGATAGTTGATAAGCTTGAGTGGAAAAAGAAAGAAACAACACAGTGCAAAAATATCGATCATGGTCATGGGTAGATGAAAGAGAAGACACTATAACTTATTGACAGGAATTACTATGTCCAACAGTTCCAACAAATCAAATGGCAAAATTCAATTAGATGAAGAGATATTTATATGTTGAGAGATTTGATCAAGCAATCAGTCACGGCAATGCAATATAACTGTTACCCGAGGCTCATTTCAGTAATATGAGGCAAATGAGGGAGAGACTCTAA
>JAPQWV010003201.1:0-44219 GCA_027422505.1 Craterostigma plantagineum
AACGAACTTCCCTGAATAGTTCGACGTGCATGCTTTGTATGGCTCCTCCCCACACTTGAGATTTAGAATTCCCTGCGATCATCGAAATACAGAAACATGAAAAACTAAAAAAAAATGCGTATAGGAAATAAAGGAAAGCATAAGATAACTTGGGGTGCCTCCCAAGTACGCTTTCTTTAATGTCTTTTAGCTAGACATCGTCTATTGATGATATGACCACCGGTTACTTAAGCTCCAAACATGGCGGTCCCTCGATGAGCGCCTCTCTTATCATGCTCCTTACTTCCCTTAATAGCCATGTCATTCTTCTTAGTGACTTGCAACGTACAGAACCCGCCAATCATATCCTTCTTTCGTCTAGTTGGGTATGGAATCTCCGGTTCACATGCCTTGACAGAAAGCTTAGTTCGCAATTTCTTGCTGCTCGCTCAGTGTTCCCTCTACACGAACGTTTCCATTTCGACCTTCACCGCCGCTTCCTTCATTTGTTCTTCTTCTTGAATCTCTTTTAGGTCCTTGGTGGCATTCCTCTTTGCAGCTTTCTTCATGGCGCTTAGCTTGGCCATGTATTCTCCGAATGGATCTTTTGGTATTCCCCGTGTTAAAGCTGTCGGGAAGGGAATTTTTTGTTGGTATGGCCTCACGAATGGTTGATTGATCTCCTCCTCGCTTGAAACGGTACGGCAATTCTCCTTCGGATTTTTTCTCCATATTGCTTTCTAATGATCTGGGAGGGCGTTGTTGAAGAATCTCAACTATCTGCCCGACTTGTTTCTCTAATGCTCTCAATGAGGACTCTATTTTTGCAGCCGGACTTCTTGACCATCCAGGCGATAATCGAGTTTCCTCCATCAACTTGGCAACCTTGTCTGCAAGCTTATCCATCCGGCACTCTCGGAGCATTCTCATAATTTTTTGCTTGGAACCAATGTGCTCTTTGATATGAAATTCTAAGGAGCTCGTTGAAATTTTTCAAGGCCATGTTTGGATGAACTTGGGGACAAAATTTCTCGGACCTTGGTAGTATCCTACATAATCCACCTGCTCCATCGAAATAGTGGACGGACATTGAGTTGCGTCATAGCTTCCCCCCGCAAATAGTGCATAGAGGGATATATGTAGGGTATGGACGAGGAGGATGAAAGCTGTGGGGATCATCGGGGCATGCTGCACTGTACAGTGTTAACGGCTGATTGCGTTGTAAGATGCAGTAAGGCTGCATTCATTAGGTCTGCATTTGAAGGCCGTTTGGTGTAATTTTTGTTGTAGGACGTCGAACTTAGCATTGAACGCGGTTGTGTCGTGACGTCATACATTTCTGGCAATTACTTTGCCTCCGATTTACCTAGAATAAGAGAAAAAAATACTCGTAAATAATACTAAAAATAATAATAATCCACACAATAATAATAACAACAACAATAATAATAATATAGCTAGAATTAAACTAAAGTTTCCCAAATATCAATAGTTCCCCGGCAACGGCGCCAAAAACTTGATCGAGCGGATCGAGTAATAAAAATTAAAACGAATATCGACAAACTATCCTACGCTCAACAGGCAAGTGTACCTATCAAATAGCATATAAGTGGCAAGTATTCGAGTATCGAACCCAAAGAACTATATACTTTAGGAAACCGTCGTTTTTAATATTCTAGTAAATTTTTGGTTTGTTGAGACGGTAAATAACAATGATTAGAAACACAACTTAGTAAAATGGTGCGGAGAAGAAAACCCTGATGAAACAAACATATTTGAGCTTCGAATCCCCCTAGCTCGACAAAACATATATCAAGTACACGTAAGCACCACTATTATTAGACCGTGGAGAGATTCCTACAACATGCGTACGAATTCATAACGACTGACGAAACTGCGCCTTATCATACGAGACTCGCAAACAACTAATCAACGCATTAACGTAGCCGGGCAAGCTTCCCTAACTACCTAAACCAAGGATCGCATTAAAAGCACGATGAATCCTGCTATTAGATTTGACTCTAATCCGGCGGTGGGGGTAGTTCACCTATCTCTACGATGAGTTTATTCCGCTCGTTTACGAGAGGTCTAATCGTTCACACCCCTCTCTCGAGCGTAGCGTACGATTTCCCAACTACGTTAACTTAATCACATAGACATGATCGAGTTAACTAGACAATTTCAATCACATAGACATCATCAAAATCATATGCTTCATAAACGAGTCATAACAATAGCAAAACATCAAATACATGTAAACATACGATCGGATCGCACTAGGGTTCATCTCATCTCAAATACACAATATTTAGCTACTCATAGTGATCACAGCAAAACAACGTAATTAACACCGAAGATATCATAAATGCTTCCCTGTTCGGCTTCGAAGTTAATCTCGTCCTTCACTGAGTATTTCTATCGAGCACGATGGTGAGCGACCTAATATGTGTATGGGAGGTGTTCTTGGTTTTAATGAGGCAACGTGTTTGTACATATATGAGCTTAATTGTGTACCTTTTTACCTCAGTTTCCTCCCTCCCATTCTTTTCTCATGTTGGCTCTTTATATGAGTTTTTCATCATCTCCTTTATCATCTCTCTTCAGCCCCACAAAGATGAGCAAAATCATCTTCATAGACTTGTGCAGCCAAAATCTCTCTTGAGCAGCCCTTGCGTTAATTGTCTTGTCCTATGCAGAATATTGTTTCAAGCGTGATATTCGCTCTGACTTTGATACAAGTTTCATTCCCAATAAGTTAACTTCGTTCTTATCTTGTTCTTGACTTTTACTGCTGCCACAAAGAGGTCACGGCCTCTTATATGCATCCTCACGGCCGTGACAACTTAAAATCTGAAGAAAAACACGTCTCTGCCCACGTTCACGGCTTCGTATACTATTATTCACGGCCGTGAAGCGTTCGGGGGTTAGAAAATGGGTTTTCTGCCCGCCTTCACGGCCTCAAGCACCCCCTTTCACGGCCATGAAGCACCCTTCACGGCCTGGTTGGTCAATGTTCACGGCCGTGACACAATCGGGCAAGAAATGGCTCTCTGGTGCGCTTCACGGCCTCGTACAAATCATTCACGGCCGTGACTGGTTTCCTGCAAAACAGCAGCACGTTCAAAAATTCATATCTCCCAATCTAGAACTCGGATTGAAAATCCGTTCGGTCAGATTCAAGATTAACGAGTCTTTTATCTATGGTTAAATTTCAGGTCCATCGGACATCGTTTACCCGCGATCATGGAGAAATATGAAACTGTCGCAAAACTGCCGTAAAACGTTTGATTTTGTTGTGAACCATGTTATAGTGCAGAAATAATTAAACGACTTCAATTATCATACAAACGACTTAAATCTAACAAATATAAACGTAAGAAAATACGTTTATCAAATATCCCCACACTTAAGCGTTTGCTTGTCCTCAAGCAAATAAATGCAAATGGCATATAAAAGTATAAAATCATGCAACGTATCAATTAAGAATGAAATCACGTAGGAGATAATGCAAGTAAAGCGGAAAGCATATTCGAAATCAACAACTAACACACGACTTCCTTAGAATACCTATCAAGATCCGCACCTCACAAAGATTCACTCAAATCACTAAGTATATATGGGTTAAGATGTCGGTGATATCTCTCGGGTCATGCACTAATCTAATACCTACCATAAGCTTGCAAGTGATTCGTAAATCTACTACTTTAATGATCAAGCGTGAATCGGAAGGTCTTTACCGGGTTATAGTAGGGTTCAACTGACTATATTGGAGAATAAACTTCCATCGACAATATCAAAGTGGTCATGTCGGTGTCGTGCCATTTTCGATAGCGCACCGGATGCATCGTGAATAGCTCTTGCCGACTTGGATTTTTTTTTTTAAACCTTGGCTAAGCCCCTCTTCTCTCATTTTTTTTTTATCACGAGAGATTATCAAAGGAAGGGTTCTTAACATCTTTTCCACGTATCTAAGCTCCTCTTCTCGTGTCATTAAGCTCCTCTTCTCTCATTCCCTTTGCGGGTGAAAGATTATCGATGGAGGAGTTCTTAAAGACAGATTATTTAAAGGAGATTTTTTTTTTAAGAACAACGGCCGAGCTACACTTGTCGACATTGGCACTCAACCTCCATTTTCTCTATTAATCTGGTAATATGATATCTGAAAGCTTCTCAGGTCAGTGGTTTATAATTCAGGCACAAGTGGCTAACTACGGGGCCAGTCGTGGTTGGATACTTTGGCTATAGACTGAATTTCTAATGCCTCCTCATTTTCACACAATCACACTTTAAGTAGTTTCCAAACGTAATACACAACAAGTTCTGAATAGAAATAAATTAAGCATGATTCACACAACCTAAGAATGAGCAAAAAGCTCGTAGGCTCAAAAATCTCACAAAAATCGGTTATGTGTACGAATCTCTCAAGTATCGCCAAGTTCATCATGTAAGAGAGAAGTAGACTACGCATATGTATCCTAATTACTCACAAAATTCCAAACATAAAGTCGTTCCTTCATGATACGAAACATGATTTTCGAAAAAAATTAATGCCAAATTTTCGAAAAAATTTCTATTTCTAACCAAAAATTACGACATGCACGCATATAACATGTTCGCCTAAATTTCACAGCCCCCTCCCCACACTTAAGACAACGTAACAATCATGTACCAACATGGAAGCGGAAATAAATAGATAAGCGAACTTCCTGAATAGTTCGACGTGCATGCTTTGTATGGCTCCTCCCCACACTTGAGATTTAGAATTCCCTGCGATCATCGAAAAAAAATACAGAAACATCAACTAAAAAAAAATGCGTATAGGAAAATAAAGGGAAAGCATAAGATAACTTGGGGTGCCTCCCAACTAGCGCTTTCTTTAATGTCTTTTAGCTAGACATCGTCTATTGAGATATGACCACGGGTTACTTAAGCTCCAAACATGGCGGGTCCCTCGAATGACGCCTCTCTTTATCATGCTCCTTACTTCCCTTAATAGCCATGTCATTCTCTTAGTGACTTGCAACGTACAGAACTTGCCGCCAATCATACCTTCTTTCGTCTATTTGGGTTATGGAATCTCCGGTTCACAATGCCTTGACAGAAAGCTTAGTCGCAATTTCTTGCTGCTCGCTCAGTTGTTCATCCTCTACACGAACGTTTTTCCATTTCGACCTTCACCGCCGCTTCCTTCACTTGTTCTTCTTCTTGAATCTCTTTTAGGTCCTTGGTGGCATTCCTCTTTGCAGCTTTCTTCATGGCGCTTAGCTTGGCCATGTATTCTCCGAATGGATCTTTTGGTATCCCCGTTTTAAAGCTGTCGGAAGGGAATTTTTGGTTGGTATGGCCTCACGAATGGTTGATTGATCTCCTCCTCGCTTGAAACGGTACGGCAATTC
The DNA here is from genome assembly GCA_027422505.1 of Craterostigma plantagineum. Classification (NCBI taxonomy): domain Eukaryota; kingdom Viridiplantae; phylum Streptophyta; class Magnoliopsida; order Lamiales; family Linderniaceae; genus Craterostigma; species Craterostigma plantagineum. The sequence continues at coordinate 5,376 of JAPQWV010003201.1, forward strand.
TCCTTCGGATTTTTCTCCATATTGCTTTCTAATGATCTGGGAGGGCGTTGTTGAAGAATCTCACTATCTGCCCGACTTGTTTCTCTAATGCTCTCAATGAGGACTCAGTATTTTGCAGCCGGACTTCTTGACCATCCAGGCGATAATCTAGTTTCTCCATCAACTTGGCAACCTTGTCTGCAAGCTTATCCATCCGGCACTCGGAGCATTCTCATAATTTTTGCCTTGGAACCAATGTGCTCTTTGAGTATGAAATTCTAGAGGAGCTCGTTGAAAATTTTCAAGGCCATGTTTGGATGAAATGGGGGACAAAATTTCTCGGACCTTGGTAGTATCCTACATAATCCACCTGCTCCATCGAAATAGTGGACGGACATTGAGTTGCGTCATAGCTTCCCCCGCAAATATGCATAGAGGGATATATGTAGGGTATGGACGAGGAGGCATGAAAGCTGTGGGATCATCGGGCATGCTGCAACTGTACAGTGTTAACGGCTGATTGCGTTGTAAGATGCAGTAAGGCTGCATTCATTAAGGTCTGCATTTGAAGGCCGTTTGTTGTAATTTTGTTGTTGTAGGACGTCGAACTTAGCATTGAACGCGGTTGTGTCGGTGACGTCATACATTTCTGGCAATTACTTTGCCTCCGATTTACCTAGAATAAGAGGAAAAAAAATACTCGTAAATAATACTAAAAATAATAATAATCACACACAATAATAATAACAACAACACAATAATAATAATATAGCTAGAATAATAAACTAAAGTTTCCCAAATATCAATAGTTCCCCGGCAACGGCGCCAAAACTTGATCGAGCGGATCGAGTAATAAAAATAAAACGAATATCGACAAACTATCCTACGCTCAACAGGCAAGTGTACCTATCAAAAATAGTATAGAAGTGGCAAGTATTCGAGTATCGAACCCAAAGGAACTATATACTTTAGAAACCCGTCGTTTTAAATATTCTAGTAAATATTTGGTTTGTTGAGACGGTAAATAACAATAATTAGAAACACAACTAGTAAAATGGTGCGGAGAGAAAAACCCTGATGGAAACAAACATATTTGAGCTTCGAATCCCCCTAGCTCGACCAAAAACATATATCAAGTACACGTAAGCAACACTATTATTAGACCGTGGAGATTCCTACAACATGCGTACGAATTCATACGACTGACGAAACTGAGCCTTATCATACGAGACTCGCAAACAACTAATCAACGCATTACGTAGCCGGGCAAGCTTCCCTAACTACCTAACCGAGGATCGCATAAAAGCACGATGAATCCTGCTATTAGATTTGACTCTAATCCGGCGGGGTGGTAGTTCAACCTATCTCTAGCGATGAGTTTATTCCGCTCGTTTACGAGAGGTCTAATCGTTCACCCCTCTCTCGAGCGTAGCGTACGATTTCCCAACTACGTTAACTTAATCACATAGACATGATCGAGTTAACTAGACAATTTCAATCACATAGACATCATCAAAATCATATGCTTCATAAACGAGTCATAATAATAGCAAAACATCAAATACATGTAAACATACGATCGATCGCACTAGGGTTCATCTCATCTCAAATACACAATATTTAGCTACTCATAGTGATCACAGCAAAACACGTAATTAACACCGAAGATATCATAAATGCTTCCTGAATTCGGCTTCGAAGTTAATTCGTCCTTCACTGAGTATTTCTATCGAGCACGTGGTGAGCGAACTAAATATGTGTATGGGAGGTGTTCTTGGGTTTTAATGAGGCAACGTGTTTGTACATATATGAGCTTAATTGTGTACTTTTTACCTCACGTTCCTCCCTCCCATTCTTTCTCATGTTGGCTCTTTATATAGAGTTTTCATCATCTCCTTATCATCTCTCTTCAGCCCCACAAAGATGAGCAAAATCATCTTCATAGACTTGTGCAGCCAAAAATCTCTCTTGAGCAGCCCTTGCGTTTAATTGTCTTGTCCTATGCAGAAATATTGTTTCAAGCGTGATATTCGCTCTGACTTTGATACAAGTTCATTCCAAATAAGTTAACTTCGTTTCTTATCTTGTTCTGACTTTTAATGCTGCCACAAAGAGGTTCACGGCCTCTTATATGCATCCTCACGGCCGTGACAACTTAAAATCTGAAGAAAAACACGTCTCTGCCCACGTTCACGGCTTCGTATACTATTATTCACGGCCGTGAAGCGTTTCGGGTTAGAAAATGGGTTTCTGCCCGCCTTCACGGCCTCAAGCACCCCCTTTCACGGCCATGAAGCACCCTTCACGGCCTGGTTGGTCAATGTTCACGGCCGTGACACAATCGGGCAAGAAAATGGCTCTCTGGTGCGCTTCACGGCCTCGTACAAATCATTCACGGCCGTGACTGGTTTCCTGCAAAACAGCAGCACGTTCAAAAATTCATATCTCCAATCTAGAACTCGGATTGAAAATCCGTTCGGTCAGATTCAAGATTAACGAGTCTTTTATCTATGGTTAAAATTTCAGGTCCATCGGACTCGTTTACCCCGCGATCATGGAGAAATATGAAAACTGTCGCAAAACTGCCGTAAAACGTTTGATTTTGTTGTGAAACCATGTTATAGTGCAGAATAATTAAAACGACTTCAATTATCATACAAACGACTTAAATCTAACAAATATAAACGTAAGAAAATACGTTTATCACCTGGTTTCTTGTACCAATTTCCTTTGCAATACATTTGCTAGAATCTTATTTTGGTTTCAGAAACTTACAATGACAACTTTTTCTTTCGTCAATTGCATAGGCGATTATTCTTGCACGAGCGAAGTCCACCATGCCATACCATTCCTAAAGATAGCATACGGTGAAAAGGGTGCACAGATTTTGCATGTTGGCCCAGATTCTTGTTCGGTTATTTCCAGCTGAGGAACGAAGACGACGGTGAAGCTTGGGGCATCGAACCATACCACATAGAAGACGAAGCGCTGACCAAACGTGCAGAAATTGGTTCGCAGAGGCGTCGTTCGTGTCGCTGATATCACATTTCCTCTTCCCTGTAGTGCAAAGTCCTCTCCCCTTGTGATCGTTTCAGATTCGCTCGACTATTTGTCTCCAAATATCTGAATACAACTCTCCCTGAATTATCCAGGATATCATCTTTTGACATTTCATTTTCACAGGTGAGCTGATGAGTGAGCAATGCCTTTATTACTTACTTCCATCCACGTGTTTATCGTTATATATATTCGATTTTACTTAGCGTTGTCTGAGAATTCTTTGCCTGATATTGTAGGGTATCCCTCATCACCACAGAGCCCAAGCCCTTGATAAAGCCAAATATGGTCGATCCGTAAGTCTTCTTTCAGTTTAATTCCAGTCCTTTGTTTCACTTGATCCATATATCAGAAGATAAGTTTGCTCGATTTTGAATCACAGTATGAAACTACAGAAAAAAGCATCAAACAAGTATGAACATGCCTAAAGTTGAGAGTTATACCGCGCCTCATTATCTTAATGATGATACTGAAGATACCGTAAATTTGTATGTATGATCGTATTCTTCTTATTGCAGGCAAAGTTAAGGAGCCCGACTTGGTGGGTTCGATTCTTCGTACGGATGAGTTTGCAAGAGAACGAAACCGTTGTGAAGAAGTTCGAACAAGATTCAGAGAAGAAATCATACAAGCCAAACTGCCAAATTTTCCATCTCAAACCATACAATTAAAGTTGTCCTTTTTTTCTTTAGTTTTTGTCTTAAATGCATTCCAACTTCCAAGTATAGTTAGCATAGATTATGGTAGCTTTCATTTGTATTGGGAGACCATATTGGGTCCATTTTACACAACCCGTTTGTGCGCCCTTTTTAAAAAAAGAAAAAGAAAAAATCATGTTTCAAGTTTGAAATTAAAGAAATATAATCCACATATATGAACTGTCATGGAATAGTAGTTCAACTTTCAATTGGGTACGTTCTCCTCTATGTGGTGTGGGGATATGTTATGTTAGGTTAAAGACGAACAAAACTACGGTTCCCTTTTTTATTAGGGAAACTCAGATTTGACATTTTGCATTTGTGACTCTCCTCTGACCAAAATTCCCTATTACACACATTTTCTAGACATAAATTATTCGAAGACCATTTGTGGCACAAAGTGTGGAACAAAGAGTTCTTTCCTACACGCAACTTGTGCGTATCATACAACAATATATAATCAATCTTATTAAGATCACTCGATCATGTAATATCCATGAAAATAACAACACGACAATATAAAAACATGCATTCATTGTTGTCACTAAATGATTTGATGAGAAATTCCGATGGGTCCCGCCGCCTGTAAAGCGGTGGTGGCCCGCCGTCACATCCGATGACAGACTCCCACCACCATCCAACTCCACCACCACATTTTTTCTATTCAAATTTATTTCGTAATACGATATATTATATTATTAGCGTTCGCCCTTGCATGACAAGTATTATTATTACATTACATTACTATACTATGATTGAACCGTTGTTTGGTGGGCCTTAATTGAACAGTCTCATCTCTGTCTTCCTTCGGCCCCCACTTCTCACATGGTTACATGCTAACTTTGTTGGGTTATGTCTTCCCTTAGCTAGCTTTCATTTCATCTATAATAATTTATTCTTGATCTATGCTCTCAAGGAATTGATTTTTAACTCAAAGTGTGTGAATAACGTGACGAAAGAGAAAGCCACACCACACACGGAGGAAAGGTAGTAGTTAATGAGAATGATGAGGAGTATTATATCAACTTAAAGCATTATTATAATGATGAAGATTAGTGCTAACAAGTGTCAAATTGGGATCAGTTATCGTATCATTAGTATTAAGACAGCTATGGACGGAAGATGGCGGATGTTCCAGTCAAATGCACAGTGTAATGAAAATGGCCAATGGAGGAAAAAAGTGGCCCTAAAGTAAAAACTTGATGCTTGGCTCTTCATCGATCAGTAGTAAGTAACATGTGCGTATCTCTGTAGGCGTATTCAGATAGGCACACAGTAAAAGAAGGAAAAAAAGAAAAATAAAAAAACTCAACAACACAACACCTCATAGAGATTGATATATATATTGTGTAATATTATAAATGTAGAAAAGGTTAAGTGAGACGACGACAACAGACAAGTGCACACATATAGATAGATGAGATGGGTCATTAGTCGTCTGTGCATTAGGAAACATAGCTCGCGCTGTTACGCGCGCTCTGAATCTGAACACGGACCCATTTCTCACTCATTTCTTATCAACTTGATGTGCCCTCACTCTCTCTCTCTCTCTGTATATATATTATATATATATATATATATATAATGTAGTGTCTAAGTGCTGTATTTTTAGAGATTACCAACAGTTAAATCAAGTGGCAATTTTCGTAACACTTCATTGTTTTGCAGTAACACTTCATTGTTCTGAAATAACACCAACGATAGTCCGATAACAGTTTCATATTTTTAAGGCCCTTATCTCTAAATTTTGGGTTCTTTAAACTAATGTTTTTCGATATTTTAATTCTATTTTAAAATATTTTTGGGGCCTGAAACTTAATATACCCTTAAATCAAATCATAGATTAATCATGTAGATTAATTAATGGACGGAGGTAATGAGACTGAGGAGAGTAGATGACAATGGAAAGGTATGATAAGGATGATATATGGTTGAGACTAGGGCTGGGGAAATATACAGAAATACCTATATATCGTCCTTATCATATCGTAACGTATCGAAAATGTCGAAAATTTTGATATATCGAAGTTTTTGGTAAGGTATGATACCGTACCGAAACTTTTCAGTACGGTAGTGGTATGAAAATTTTAAAAATTAGGTATACCGAAATACTAAAATTTTTATATTTTATATATACACATATACATATACTATATTATTTCAAAAAAATATAAAATGGGTAAGAATATTATAAGGATCTTCATAAATTTATTTAGCCCGTAAATTATTAACTATACCCAACTTTCTAAGACTATTGAGCCCACCATAATTTTTAAATAATCGTTTCGTTTTAATTAATCTGTATAAAAAGTTATATTTTGTGGTATGTAAAGCTCTTTGTCTTACTAAGGAGACTGACTAAAATATTATAAATTATTAAGGTTATTTTACGAATTAAAATCTTTATTTTGAAAAATTTGGTATTAATAATCCATCTTATTGGGCATAAGGTTTGAATTGAATAAAAATTCAAAAACAACGAATTAACGAGTTACGAGACACGCATGGTAAAAAACTCTCCGTGCGAATGGTTATAGAAGGTATGATACCGATACCATACGAAATTTTGGTATAATACCGTATCGAAATTTAAGGCATACCGAATTTTGGTATTGTATTGGTAAGATTTTGTTCGATGCCGAAATTTCGGTACGGTATATGATATCACAGTTTTGGTACCAAACCAGCCCTAGTTGAGATCTCAATGTTAAACACTTGTGGTTTTGCAATGTTTGAGCCAAATGTTTGAACTACTCTAATGATGAATAGAGAAAAAATTATGGATTTGATTGGATTAAAAGTAATGGTTTTAGGTGGAGAAAGGGTGTGGACCGCATCGTGCCTCATTACATTAACTAATCACTTTCTTCAACGGTAGGGTTTTGTAAGTCAACCGTCACATCACTTATTAATAAGAACCAAATAATTATGATTTTATTACACCTTCTACTACATACTTAATCACAGTAAAATATATTGCATAGGTAAAAGCAAAAGTAGCAATTACTGAACACTTACTTTCCCAAAAGAAATAAATTCCTCAATATATATATTAGTTTATTCTTACGGCAAAAGAACATCTTGTCATCACCCCTACCGTTGCTAATTTCCGGCCAATAACACAACCCTTTCATCCTCTGCCTCTTAATGAGCTTTACGCAACCATCACATGTGAAGCATATTTCCTGACCCTTAAAGTTGATTTTTGTATAAATCGTTTGAAGATTTTCTCTCTACTTAACAAAGATGTTTGCTACTTGGTGACTGTTGCTGCATCTTCGCTTGTTCGTCCCGCTCTCGACCCACAAAACCCTCAAGTTTTCAATTCTATCGTCGATTAAAAATGGGTTCTTTGACTGTAATTTAAAGCTGAGTGTTTGTTGTTTTCTAGTTATTAGGGTTTCGTTTTTTTTCTGTTCCACAACTCTTGCTTGAATTCCCGTCAGGGTTTTTTGTTCTTTTGTTTTTTGGGTTCCTTTCATTTTATAGCTTTGTTTGTTTAAGTACCCCATTTTTACACTGCAACCATGGAACAATATAATATTCATCAGATGAGTGAGAACCCAAACGCCAGAACCAGTAGTAGCTCCTTCCTGTACGGATTCTGGCCCAGTTCTTGCACCGAGCTCGTCTGTGTACGCGAGAACAAGCACTAACACTACAAGTGGTTCAAGTGATCCTCAAATCAATTGACCATGTCTGGGTTTTATCTTCAGTCAGGAGATCGTAGCTGCTATGATCATCATCATCACTCTGTCGTGAAAACTGAAGCTGGAACTTCACAGAATCATGCGGCTTTACTAACTGGGCTTCACCATCATTCTCTAATCAGAGGGCCAACTGATAATAGTTCTGTGGAGGTTGATGCTGTAAAAGCCAAGATTATTGCTCATCCTCAGTATTCAAATCTTCTCCAAGCTTACATGGACTGTCAAAAGGCAACTCCTTTGTTTTTTTTTCTCTCGTAATTGCTATACTAATCTAAACTTTATGCATCAGAGGTGCATTATTGTTTTCCAGGTAGGAGCTCCGCCGGAAGTGGTGGCGAGGCTGACGGCGGTGCGTCAAGAGTTTGAGGCGAAGCAACGAGCGGCGGCTGCGAATAGAGACGTTTCTAAAGATCCAGAGTTAGATCAGTTCATGGTAATAATTTTTATTAACGTTGTTTCGTTAGGGTTAAACTTATTCATGTGCACTCTTCCTTCCTTTCTTTCATGTTTGAGTCCTATGGTTTGCGTTTGATGATTTTGCTTATCTGAATCAATGTAGGAAGCTTACTATGATATGCTGGTTAAGTACCGAGACGAGCTTACGAGGCCTTTACAAGAAGCCATGGAGTTCATGCGAAGGATTGAATCTCAGCTCAACATTCTCACTGACAACAATCCTCCAGTTCGGATCTTTAACTCTGCAGGTATACATACATCTCTTTTTTCTTCTAACATCTTCTGATTTATAATGGGCGTCTTTTGTGTGTGTGTGTACAGTATTAAGATAGAGAAAGAAGCTAGTTGTGAAGTTTTTCTATGCCTTGCCCTTCATGGTAGAAAAAAGACAGAAAAAGAGATTGATTGCAATTTGCTGCTTATATTGTGTTATTTGAATCCTAAATTGGAGTTTCTGCAGTGTCTAAACAGATAGGGGTCGTTTGATATCTTGTTAGGGGATTTGGTGGGTATAGATTATTGTGATGGCTATACAAGTATTTTGTTGATAGAATATTTTAACATGTTTGATATGCATGTTTTGGTTATTTGTGTAATGAATCGAATAATGTTTGATAAGTATGTTTGAGTTGGTATAGAATTTGTTAAATATACGGAAATTACATATTTGCCCTTGTATAAAATAATGATATATCTATGCTTTTTCTTCTACCCTCGTGTTCGTCACTTTCATTGGAAAGAACAGCAGCAAAAGAGCCAACCCTAATCTCTTCTTCAAGAAATTTACTTTACAATTATCAACCAATCGCCTTTTGCTGATTTAACGACTAATACGAATGGTCCAACATCACAGTCATTCGATCAAGATCATATTTTGCACACACAGACAAGCTCGCGAGTATGGCCTTAGTAATCCAGCTCCACCTCCTCATTTCCTCCGGCGACCACACCTGCCGCGGCTTCTCCGCAGCCCTTCGTTGCGAGCATCGAACCACCAATATTTCTACCCCAACTACTTTCATTTTTGGTTACCTAGCTGATGTCAAGTGCTGCGCTTTCAAGAAATTACTGGGTAGTCTTGAATGTAGGAGAGGGTTCTTGATGACGGCAAATCGATAGATCGAGATGGAGACCTAAATTTCAGATGGAGATGATGAAACTGTTTCTGAGAAATGATTTTGGAAAGATGGATATGGAGGCACAAAAGCAATAAATCAACGAGGGCAAAATTGATATTAACGACACTGTGTATTGGGATACCCACCTCTTTGAAGGGTATGATAGTGCACGAGCTATGAACAACATGTGTGTAAAGGACATGTGTAAGTACACAAGGCGTGTATAACGATACAAGGATAACAACATGATATAAATTTATCATACACACCTCATACCCATTTATTAACCACCTATACATCCGAATCAAACGAGCGATAGTTTAAACTGTCCTTTCTTTAAATGGGGTTGGCTTGGTAATGGCGATGTCTTTTTCCTTTACATTTTTTATTCGAAAATTTAAAAATTTTATGACTTCTGTTCATGCAACTGCTTGCACTGCACTTTTCATTCAATACTGTCTCTTCCTTAGCTTGATATGAAAAATGGATCAGAAGTTTGACTGACACCATCATTTTCCAACTCTCGTCACGAGCGCCAATGCCAAAGCCAAGCATAGGAATATTAAAAGGAAAAAGAAACCCTAACCTCATCACGAGTCATAGTAAAAGGATTGATTCTTCAGTGATCTGATTTGCTTCCATTAACAATATAATATGTAAGAAAATCAAGGGACGACAAACACACACGTTTGCTTTAATTAAATCCTGATTGATTATTGTTTTAATTAAACTTTTCATGGCTCCCAATTTGCTGTCATTATCAATAATAATGATCACACTGTTAACTCATCAGATTCCATATTATTTTATGCTCCTCTCCATCTCTCTCTTGTGTGTGTATCTATACTGTATGCATATACATAAACGTATAAATTCTAGTAAAGTTTCTGTATTGTCTATGAATGCCTACATAGACAAGGATGAGACAAGCCATTTAGCTTGTCATAACTCATAATATCGTAGTTATATATTTGTGGCTATCTCTGTAAGGGCAGAGTTTGCATTATTATAGCATTTGGAAAGAAAAATTGAAGGCCATGCATCAAGTTTGTGCCCTAATAATCGCCTTGCATGATGGAGCTTAAGTATGAGTTTTAATTAACATCTTTCTGATCCTGACTTGGACATGAATCGAAAAAGACGACGACAAGTACGAAGTTGTGGTTTCATCGGAAGACGAACAGGAAAACAGTGCCGGAGCAGAAGCAACCGTTTTGCCCGAGATCGACCCGCGGGCCGAAGACCGTGAGCTCAAGAACCATCTCCTAAAGAAGTACAGTGGATATCTAAGCAGCCTTAAGCAAGAACTCTCAAAGAAGAAGAAGAAGGGCAAGCTCCCAAAAGAAGCCCGTCAAAAACTACTCGGTTGGTGGGAATTGCACTACAAATGGCCATATCCTTCTGTAAGACGAGCAATTGTATAACTTTATAATTGTCTGATCAAAACTGTATTTTTATTTTTATTAATTTTTTATTGAAAAGGAGTCTGAGAAGGTGGCTTTGGCTGAAGCGACGGGGCTCGATCAGAAACAGATAAACAATTGGTTCATAAATCAGAGGAAAAGACATTGGAAGCCCTCGGAAGATATGCAGTTTATGGTCATGGATGGTAGTTTTAATTACCCTCACAATGCAGCCTTGTACATGGAAGCCGCTGCCCTCATCATCACTTCATGGGCGAAGGTCCTTACCGTCTCGGCCCATGATTACAGCACTGTGTTTCGTCAGAACAAAGAAGCAACGCAGAGGTTTAGTACATGTGGTAAGAAAACACTGCAGTTGTGCAAAGTACTTGAATGCTCCATAAGACGTGGCAAGCAATTCCACGAGTTAAATAAGTTCCCCCTTTTGACTTCAATTATAATGTAGTGGTGGTTAGCTGTGTGCATTGCGATTTGTGAGTGGTGGCTTTTTGTGTTGTTTGACTTACTTCGCAGAAGCAAGTTATCTTCCGTGTTTGTGAATCGATTTTATCATGTTCCATTGCAATAAAGTTGATTCAAACTAGAAAAAAAAAAAAAATAAGAATAAAGGTTCTCACTAGAAATAGGACAGATGGGTATACCCCCATTTATTAGCTTCATATACTATAATATACTACATCAATACGCTCAGAACCTCCATATTTCAAAACCAAAGATAACAGAACCAACAAAACCTCAAAAACCACATTCAAAAAACCTTTTAATCAACTTCCTCAATCTTGGGCCCACCAGCAGCACCGCCCGAGGGACCATCCTGGTCCATGCCCGAGCCCACGTCGGGCCCACTGCCCGCACCGCCCTGATACATCTTGGCGATGATTGGATTACAAATCCCCTCGAGCTCCTTCATCTTATCGTCAAACTCATCCGCCTCGGCGAGCTGATTCGAATCCAGCCATTGGATCGCCGACTCGATCGCATCCTCGATCCTCTTCCTATCGTCCTCGGCCAGCTTCGAAGCAATCTTCTCGTCCTTCACCGTGTTCCTCATGTTGTACGCGTAGTTCTCCAGCGCATTCTTCGACTCGACCTTCTTCTTATGCTCCTCGTCCTCCGCCTTGTACTTCTCAGCCTCCTGCACCATCTTCTCAATGTCCTCCTTCGAAAGCCTTCCCTTGTCGTTCGTTATGGTAATCTTATTCCTCTGCCAGTCGTCTTATCCTCGGCAGAAACGTTTAAAATCCCATTCGCATCGATGTCGAAGCACACAGTGATCTGAGGCACGCCCCTCGGGGCAGGAGGAATACCAGAGAGCTCAAACTTCCCCAGCAAATTGTTGTCCCTCGTTCGAGTTCTTTCCCCCTCGTAAACCTGAATCAAGACGCCGGGCTGATTGTCAGAATAGGTCGAGAAAACCTGCTCCTTCTTCGTGGGGATCGTCGTGTTCCTCGGATTAAGACCGTCATAACCCCGCCAGCCGTCTCGAGCCCGAGGGAGAGAGGGTGACGTCGAGGAGCAGAAGGTCCTGAACTTTTTCGTTGCCCTCGCCGCTCAAAATGGCCGCCTGGACAGCAGCGCCGTAGGCAACTGCTTCGTCGGGATTTATGCTCTTGCACAGCTCCTTACCGTTGAAGAAGTCCTGCAATAACTGCTGCACTTTGGGGATTCGAGTCGATCCCCCGACGAGGACGACGTCGTGGACTGTGCTCTTATCCATCTTCGCGTCCCTCAAGCACTTCTCGACAGGCTCCATGCACTTTCTAAAGAGATCCATGTTGAGCTCCTCGAACCTAGCTCGAGTAATGGTTGAGTAGAAGTCGATGCCTTCGTATAACGAATCAATTTCGATAGTCGTCTGGGCGGTGGACGAAAGGGTTCTCTTCGCTCTTTCGCAGGCCGTTCTCAGCCTCCTCAGAGCCCTAGGATTTCCGCTGATGTCCTTCTTGTTCTTTCGCTTGAATTCTTGGACGAAGTGATTCACCATTCGATTGTCGAAATCCTCGCCGCCCAGGTGCGTGTCGCCGGCGGTGGCCTTCACCTCGAAGATTCCCTCCTCGATGGTCAGCAAAGAGACGTCGAAAGTTCCACCTCCCAAGTCGAAGATGAGGACGTTCTTCTCGCCTGAGCTGCTCGCCTTCTTGTCGAGGCCGTAGGCTATGGCGGCAGCGGTGGGCTCGTTGATGATCCGCATGACGTTGAGGCCTGAGATTACGCCGCGTCTTTTGTTGCCTGGCGCTGGGAATCGTTGAAGTAGGCTGGGACTGTGACCACTGCGTTCTTGATTGTCGTGCCTAAGAAGGCTTCTGCGATTTCCTTCATCTTTACGAGGACCATGGAGGAGATTTCTTCTGCGGAGAACTGCTTGTCTTCGCCCTTGTAGTTGACGACGATCATTGGTTTGTCTCCGGCGCCGCCGACCACCTTGAACGGCCAGTGCTTCATGTCGCTTTGGACTGATGGGTCGCTGTACCTCCGCCCAATCAGGCGCTTAGCATCTATGATATGATGAGTACATAAAACAGGGGATTAGAAAGCTTCCATAGACCGAAGAAATCCTTAAAAACATTACCCAGAAGAAGGAAAAAAAAACTAGAAACAACGATTCATCCTATTCAGCGAAGACCCTCTAAAACGCAATATGCTACGATTAAAAGAATTAGAAACAACAAACTTTGTAAGAGGGCACTCACCAAAAACGGTGTTGACAGGGTTCATGGCGACCTGGTTCTTGGCGGCGTCGCCGATGAGCCTCTCCGTGTCGGTGAAGGCCACATAAGACGGCGTCGTACGGTTTCCCTGATCATTGGCGATGATTTCAACACGGTCGTGCTGCCACACGCCCACGCACGAGTACGTCGTGCCCAAATCGATACCAATCGCAGGTCCTTCGCCTTTTCCAGCCATTATTATTACGATCTACGGACAAGAACAGAAGTTGATGATTGTTTTTTAGACCAAGATTTGTTGAATATACGGTAGCTCTTTGTTAGAGAGATGATCTGATTGAAGCAATCAAAGAGGTGTTTGCGTTTATATAGTGGGAAGAGTTATAGCCATTCTGGGTTTTTCGAGAGTGTTCTAACTTACAAGCCTAGTCATCAAAGTTTGACCTAGTCCATCCGAAGAGCCTAGATTGTCTCTGACTCTGTTCCTTCCCACTAAAAGTAGGCCATTTTCGAAGTGGGCCCACTACTTTTTCGGCTTGCTTGTGAAGTCCCATGTCGGAAAACACGTTAATTAGCTTATACTTCCGATTTTGAGTGAACGAATAGAAAGAAGCTATTTTTATGAACTCTTTGGGAGAAAGAGAATATACATACTAACTCAAAACGTTCCATTGTAAATGGACAAAGAAAGCACACTGTTATCTTTGAGCGATAAATATTTAATTCCAGGCCAGCGGTAGTTGTATTTGGACTCCGCGACAATTTATCGGGATATTAATTAAAGCGAAATGACACCGAAAGAACACCGAGATTTTTACGTGGTTCGGCCAATACCGCCTACATCCACGGAGAGACAATAGTTTTACTATACTTGAGAATCTGGATTGCTATTCACCGCCCCATTTTTCCTAGTCACCGCCCCCTAAAGGGCTGAAAAAAGACAAAATTGCCCTTTTGAATTAAATTTTTTATTAAAAGTCCTTTTCCAGACAACAATTTTCATATAGCAATTAAACATTCAAATCAGACTCAAACAAAACAAAAAAACGTTCAAATCGCAATCAAATATTCAAATCAGACTCAAACAAAACAAAACAAATTAACGTAAAATTCGTTCGTACGAATGTGAATTATCGAACTTGATTCGATCACGCGCGAAAAAAGTCCCGACCGAAAAACAATCTCGTCTTTTCGGGTCGGACCGAAAAATAACTTCGGCCACATCAAGGTATGACCGAAACAGTATTTCGGTCGTACCTTGAAGAGGCCGAAAAAACATTTCGGGCGTGATGGTCCCGACCGAAATTGTGTTTCGGTCGTGACTGTTCCGACCGAAATTATGTTTCGGTCGGAACTGTTATGACCGAAAATTCATTTCGGTCGGATCCGCCCGGGCCGAAAAAAATTTTTCGGCCGGCACCTATAGTGGCCGAAATTTCTTCGGCTATGTATATATATATATATATATTTTTTTAATTCGATTATTTAATTAGATTATTTAATTAGATTATTTAATTGGATTATTTAATTAGATTATTTAATTGGATTATTTTATATTATTTAATTCGATTATTAATTGGATTATTTAATTAGATTATTAATTGGATTATTTAATTAGATTATTAATTGGATTATTTAATTAGATTATTTAATTGGATTATTTAATTAGATTATTTAATTGTTATTATTTTGTATTATTAATTTTTTTATAATTATTTTATAATATTACGGGTCCTAAAAGACTCAACCCGGCCGGGTCCGGTCGGATCTCGGCTCCAGCCGACCCCGGCCCGATCCCCGACCCGAACCCGTCCCGGTTATTTTTTCATTATATATTTATATATATGTCATAATTGTTAATAAAAAGCTATGTAGTCCAATGGATAAGTACTTTTTTTATCAAGCAGAGGTCTTGGGTTCAATCCTAAATACTACTATATGTTGAGTTTTTATAAATTACAATAAAAAATAAAAAAAAACGAAAAAGTGAAAATTAATCGGGTCTGGTGGGCCGAACTGAAATTTCGACCGGGCCGATGCGGGCCGAACAGAAATTTCGGTCGTGCCTGTGCGGGCCGAACTGGAATTTCGGTCGGCCTGTGCGGGCCGAATTTGAATTTCGGTCGGGCCTGTGCGGGCCGAACGAAATTTCAGTTCGGCCCGTTCGGCCCGCACAGGCTCGACCGAATTTCAGTTCGGCCCGTGCACAGCCCGATCGAAAATTTCGTTCGAATTTCCTTTATCGATCGACCGTTCGAATTTATTTGTGTATGTAGTTTTCGGTATTTCATACCAGAATTATATATTTAGTTAGTTTTTTCTTTTAAATTGATTTAAATATCATAAGGGCAAAAACGTCTTTTTTCAGCCCTTTAGGGGGCGGTGACTAGTATTAAAGGGGGCGGTAAATAGTAACTCCCTTTGAGAATATTACACCGTACAAAATAACGCTCGTGTTTAAACCCAAAAGCCGAGACTCCTTACCCACCCGGGTAATGTTTTTGTACGCACTCTCAACTACCTAGTAAAAACTATACCCACTCTCACCCTTATCCGTCCGAACAAGATTTTTCTTTTTTTCTTTACTTTTTTCCTCTCATTTTCTCTCTCCCACTCGCTCTCTCTTTCACTCAATTTGGTACTTTACAATTGATCTCGTGAACTCCTTAAATAGCAAAGCTATGCATAATGTGCCAAAACAACAATCGTCATGGCTTGCGTCATCATCCACTTACTTGAACCAATTGGATGCTTCACGTTGGACTTCTTGGTGGTTGACAATTCAACAATGCTGCTGGACCTAACAATTCTCCCCCTCCAGCTGCATTTAGCACCTTCAGCAACTTCTCCAGAGAGCACTCCAGTGAACTCGAGAATGAGAGTAACCGTTCGTAAATACCACGAACGTCCATTGGCCTTCCTTGTAGCACCTACACATAATCCAAATCAAGAATTTCGATCCTACCCCACTTGATTCATTCAACGGCCAATCTTATGTGCAGCTATGTTGAACCGATCGACCCGTCGATTCCTGAAGAGGGACTTCAATGCAACCCCTTCACCAGCAGGATTTTCCTTCTCACCATCGTCTGCCTTTATACCACGCTCGAGCGATTTTCGTGAACCCATCGAAGTCTGAGTATTATATACCATACTCACATCCAGACGATACAAAACTTCCTCGCTCTTCTCACTTTTGGTAAGATCATTTCCGCCATGTGTGATTTTCCCAGACTCCCCCTGCTACGAAAACTCCATAGCCCTAGAATCTGACTGGCTCAAGAATATTAAATTCTACGCAACTTTGAGACTACGTCACACCACCCAAAATGTGTACCGCTCCGTCAACCATTTTGATCTTCCCCGTTCCAACACACCGAACAACACAACGATATCAGCCCATGGAGATCAAAAAAACCGTTCGCATTTCCCTGAACGCATCAAAATATTCTCTTGGAGCAAACTCGAATTTAATATCCTTTTTCCTGAGAACGAGCGCCATCATTAGAGACTGTGAGAACGTCTCTAAGATAAACCGTGTGCTACCTCCGTTGTGGAATTTCCCTAGCCGCTTGTCCTTCCTCCAAGTCGGACAATTTCTCCTTACGTGTCCCGGCTCACCACACTGTAGCATCACATGCCCTTCCCGCCACCTAGATTTGGACCTGCTGCTGTCTCCAAATCCCCTGGCGTGTCACCTTCCTCTACGACTCTCTCCTTGTATAGCCAACGCCCGTCTATGACCATAATTTGACCGCCTTCTCTTTTCATGCTCCAAAAAGAGTTGACTCCACCATCCACCGTCTGCGCCGTCTCGTACCGGATGGTTGTGATCAAATTATCACCCGAATCAGGAAGCGAGGTAAGAAGCAACAGGGCCTTACTTCTTCCTCTCCGACACATCATGACCCCAAATCGTTTGTCATTTACTCCGACTTTTCCCGTCTCCCATCAAAGCTTATCACCCAGCTTTGACAAACGAGCACATCCTTCACTCTTCTCTCCCGCACCAGCACACTGTCGCACTTTGCTGTCATCCATCGCTATCATCCCTCCGAAACTCCACCGCCGCACAAGCTCCGCCCACACCGAGCATCCCATCAACGTCCATCTTGTACCATCATTTTTCAGCACAAGACATACCTCGTTGAACCTCGCTCTGACACTGGCTCCCCCCGATTAATGATTCCTTCTGATATCTTTTCTGATGTGGAAGATCAGACACAGCTGCAAACACAGAGCATACTCAGAATAACAGCAGGGTTTGTCTCTGATACCACTTGTTGGGGTTTGAGCGATAAATATTTAATTCCGGGCCAGCGGTAGTTGTATTTGGACTCCGCGACAATTTATCGGGATATTAATTAAAGCCGAAATGACACCGAAAGAACACCGAGATTTTTACGTGGTTCGGCCAATACCGCCTACATCCACAGAGAGACAATAGTTTTACTATATTTGAGAATAATACACCGTACAAAATAACGCTCGTGTTTAAACCCAAAAGCCGAGACCCCTTACCCACCCGGGTAATATTTTTGTACGCACTCTCAACTACCTAGTAAAAACTATACTCACTCTCACCCTTATCCGTCCGGACAAGATTTTTTTTTTTTCTTTTCTTTTTCCCTCTCATTTTCTCTCTCGCACTCGCTCTCTCTTTCACTCAATTTGGGGTACTTTACAATTGATCTCGTGAACTCCTTAAATAGCAAAGCTATGCATAATGTGCCAAAACAACAATCGTCATGGCTTGTGTCATCATCCACTTACTGAACCAATTGGATGCTTCACGTTGGACTTCTTGGTGGTTGACAATTCAACAATGCTGCTGGACCTAACATTATCTTCGAGAAAATTCACCTTCTGTTTGTGGATCCACTAGAAACTTCTCAATGCAATCTATGAAGTTTGTTCCATTAAAAGGATCCCCGCCAATCCCTACACAAGTCGACTGCCCTACTAGGCCAACAGCAGTTGGTTGGAAAACCTAGAATATTGCAGAGTAGTTCACAAATTTCTTGAAGTGTTCTACCAATTATACTTAGTGACTGCATGAAAAGCACAGATGTTTTTCATGAAGAATATCATTACAGCTTCATATGTCAAATGTCCCCCCAGATCTTGAAACAATTCCAATACGTCCAGGTTGTGTATATATCCCGGCATAATCCCAATTTTACACTCCCCAGGCTTGATAATGCCAGGACAGTTTGGACCGATGAGTCGAGTTCTTGATTGCTTGTTAAGGGCATCTCCAATGGAACGCCATTGCTGGCGTTCCACGCGAGGTATGGAGGTGACTGAGCTCCAATAGGCCGCTAAACGTTACGCTAAACCTAGCGGGAGCTACAGTGCCCCGTTATCCATAGCGGGCACTGTTCCCCGCAACCCTTTTTTTTTTAAAATTTAACCTTTTTTTATTGCTGGATGAATTTTGGGGAAAAACGACCTGTGAAGAAGACGATGGATTGGAGAGAGAACGACAATTTTATGTTTTAATTTATTTGCCTTTATAGTTTTTTCTTTTCTTTTTCAATTTTTTTAGAACAGACGTTGCTTATCTTCAATATTTTAATAATTTTTTGTTTAGTTTTTTTTCCTTTTGTTTCTTTCTCGTTTTCTAGAAATAAAATATGAATACTTTATGGTTTTTGAAAAAAACTTACTTTTCCGTGGCGAGTTATTTTACTATTTCAATTATTCCTTTCATAATTTTACTTAATTATTTAATAAATTATATGTTAAAGGAGGATATTGAGAAGGTAAAATTAATCGAATATAATAATAATATTAGTTTTAGAGGAGGATATAAAGGAGATGGTTGGAGTTCTAACTACTGTTCAAACTCTATATATGGAGAATTTTAACTGTAGCAACTCTATATATAAAGGAAATGGTTGGAGACGGCCAATAGCAGCCTTCACCTTATGCAACTCCTTTTGCGTATATACCATGTCATGCTGAGGGATGCAAACTACCAAATCTAGCTCGGACTCCATAGCCTCCATAATGGCTTTAGCTGCAAAAGGCGGCGGGACATAAATCACAGATGCATTGGCCTTTGTTTCAGCCTTGGCTTCTGCTACGGAGTTAAAACACGGGGAGGCCCAAGTGCTCACACCACCTTTTCCAGGCGTGCGTAACTCCCCCAACCTAGATGTAACATAAATCACTCATATATGAAAGCATAGGAGTAGATACTGTACTCCTTCCATACGCATTGTAATCCATCAGAAAACTCTTCAAATACTAAAATAGGAAGCACAAGTTGGCCATTCTGTATCTCATCACTGTCCACTGATATTCGAGCTCGAGGAGATATAACTAAATTCGTTAACCTCTAGGAAAATAAATCAGCTACGATGAACGCCAGCAGTCTTTCAGCATCCAAAAACAGGTGAAAATGTACATCTTTATACAATACCTAAAATAGAGAAGATATAAAACCAGTACCATTTTGGTGCCGTATTCAATGGCCTGCTGATAAAACATGAAACCATACAAATAATTGTCGAAAATGGTAGACGAACACAGTCTTTGCAGATCTGAACAAAAAAACTATAAACGTACAAGTACTAACTGGCACAACAACGAATCTTCACACAAGCTATGTAAAGATAGAAGAAAGAGCATATAAAAACTCTCTAGTTTGCCAAAGCAAGATCACACAGTATACTGGAAAATGCTTAGAACATCACAGAGAGAAAAGTTAGGGTTCTTTGAGTGAGTTTGCTTTTTCTGCTACGCTGCAAGTGAGTCACCAAAAGTAGGGTTCTTCATTCTATATGCCTCAGAAGGATCTAGAATTATAGGCCCCAAATAATTACTGAATGGACTGAGTTAATGGAAACGGCCCTATAATTAAGCCCAAGAGTGGAGGACTTGCAGGTTATATCCTTTTCAACACTCCCCGCACTTCTTGGAGCGAAGACGTCAACCATTCCCAGCAGCCTGCAAAATCGAGTATGTGCCTCTTTGCCAAGGGCCTTAGTTAAGACATCAGCTAACTGATCTTTAGATGCTACATACCTAGTAGAAACAGTTTTATCAACAATATGTGTCGTACTAAATGACAATCGATTTCAATATGTTTTGTTCTTTCATGAAACACAGGATTATCCGCTATTTGTAATGCAGCAGTATTATCACAATACAAATCACTGGAGTAAGATTAGTAACACCAAATCCCTAAAGACACCTAGAACCCAAATAATCTCACAACATGTTCGCGCCATAGCCCTGTATTCAGCTTCAGTTGAAGATTTTGAAACTGTTTCTGTTTTTTACTTTTCCATGACAGCAAAGAATTTCCAGCCAAAATACAATAACCAGTGACTGACCGTCGAGTTATCGGACAGGACGCCCAATCAGAGTCACAAAATACATTGATTTTAAGATTTTCAGTTTTGCATATAGAAATTCAAACCCTGGACAGGATTTCAAATATTTCAATATTCGACAAGCAGCTTGAAAATGGGATTCTTTTGGTGAATGCATGTATTGACTAAGACACTGAACTGCAAAACAGATATCAATTCTGGTGTTACACAAGTAAATTAATCTACCAAGCAATCTTTGAAACCTAGTAATATCATCAAACATCTTATCATTTTCAACAGCCCTTAAATTCAAGTGTTGTTGCATAGGCGTGCTTTTAGGTTACAACCTAACATTCCAAATTCCTCAAGCAGCTCAAGAACATATTTTCTTTGATGCAACACAAAGAGTTTGGGGTTCTAATAATTTCTATACCTAGAAAATATTTTATCAATCCCAAATCTTTAATACCAAAGGCAGCATGTAAGGCATCTTTAACACACTTTATCTCATGCATATCATTACCACTTACAATAATATCATCAACATAAACAAGGATATAAACACATTTACCATCAGAAATTTTAAAAAACATAGAGTAATCATGCAAACTTTGTTCATATTGGTTTGTTTAAGAAAAACAGTGAGTTTTTCATTCCATTTCCGTGGTGCCTGTTTAAACCCATACAAAGACTTTCTCAATCTGCAGACGCGCATATCATTTTTATCATAAAAACCTTCAGGTAATCTCATGTATACTTCTTCAGTCAAATCACCATGTAAAAAAGCATTATCCACATCTAACTGAAAAACATCCCAATTATTGTCACAGCAATAGACAGTAATATACGTACAGTAACCATTTTCACAACAGGGCAAAAGTATCTTGAAAGTCTATACCTTCACGTGATTATAACCCTTCGCAACTAAACGTGCTTTTACCTATCTAGTGTTCCATCTGGGTTGTATTTAATTTTAAATATCCACTTACAGCCTATGGGTTTTCTGTTACTAGGCAGCTCTACGACATCCCAAGTATCATTTTCACTAAGGCACGCATTTCACTTCCATGGCTAATTTCCATTCACAGCTATCTAATGCATCTTCAACACAACTTGGAACAATAGTGGATGCATTATCTAGATTACACACAACATTTTTATCAACTGGCAGCAAAGATGAATAATTAACATATTTGCTGATTGGATGCTTAATACTGAACTTAGAGGCATCACAAATGTAATCATTTAGATAGTTAGGATACTTTACTTGTCTTTTGGCCTGCCATGCGAAATCACTTCTCTATTTTCCTCATCATCATTTTGTCCGGCGACATTGGGTTCATCTAGCTGTTGAATTCACTAGGCTGTTGAATTTCATGGTCAGTACCACCTGCAGCTGAACATGGTGTTAATATATTGTTTGGGGTTTCAGATCACTGTTTGCCCCAAATCAGAATTGAAAGGGACAGCAGATGTATCATCATCAACCCGCTCACAAGGAATGTTAGTATCAGCAGGAAATGAAATAGAATGATAATCTTGCAATAATCTTCAGACAATGAGCTATCCTTCGTAATAAACGGAAAAATCGTTTCATAAAATTTGACATCACGGAAGAAAATATTCTCATATTATCCAAATCAAGCAGTTTATAAGCCTTTTTGTTTTCATAATACCCAAGCATTACTGACTTCACAGCCCTTTGATCAAATTTATTTTCTTTGTCAAATTTGATGCATAACATAGACAGCCAAAGACTCTAAAATGATCATAGACTGGTTTGCAATTTAAACAGTACCTCAAAAGGAGATTTCCCATTTAACACTAATGATGGAAGCCTATTTATCAAATAAACTGAAGTCATAACACACTCTTTCCAAAATGTAAGGCACTCCCGACTGAAAATGTAATGCTCTAGCTATATTCAAAATATGTCTATGCTTTCTTTCTACAATACCATTCTGTTGTGGGGTATAAGCACAACTAGTTTGATGTTTTTAAACCTTTTTTGTTTGCGAAATTCAGAAAATCAGAGTTCAAAAATTCAGAACCATTATCAATCTTATGGTTTTTATTTTCTTTGAAAACTGATTTTTATGAGATTGAAAAAACTTTGAAAATTATGAAAGTTCAGACTTGGAATTTTGGAAAAATACCCAACAACCTCTTGAAAAATCATCAACAAATAGTTAAAAAATATTTTTTTATCATCCTCAACTCGAAAAGGACCCCAAATATCTAAATGAACTAAATCAAATGCAGAATCAGATTTGGAATCACTTAACGGAAACGAATTTCTAGTTTGCTTAGCTCTATGACATGCATCACATGGTTCATGATTCTTGACATTGGAAATACTTAATATCATCAGAAAGCAGTTTTAAAACAGGATCAGCAGGATGCCCTAACCTTTTATGCCACAGACTAAAAGATGCTGTGCAACGTGCAATACTAAAAGATTACCTTTCTTCTCATCAATTGTTTGAATGCAATAAAGACATCAACTAGCTTACCAATCCCCAGTGTTCTTGAGGTTCGTGGGTCCTGTATAGAACAAATAGAATCCTTAAACACAACAGCACAATTATTGTCATAGATAAGTCTAGAAACGGACATCAAATTGCAATGAAATTCAGGAAACTACTAGCACTTCCTTAAGCATAGTCCACTACTCAAGGTCACATCACCAACATATTTAACTGGGATTTCAATTCCATTAGGTAGTCTAATTTTCAAGTTTCTATCAGCAACTTCAAAAACATTATTCAAACAATCAAATGTACATACTACATGGTCTGTTGCACCGGAGTCAACAATCCAGCTATTATTAAATCTTTCGAGACTGAATTCACACAAACACCTGTTAATGCATCAATGTTGTTCATGTTTTGACTCCGAACAATCCAGCAACTAAGCAACTTGATGTACTGTTCCACAGACAAATTAGTCACAACAGGGTTAGAATTGGAATTCCCAAGTTCCACTTGATTAGTGGCCTTACTGTGGTTTTATTCCAATTCCGTTTATGCATTTTATTCTGCTTCACAAAATTATTATTGTTTCCATTAACCCAATCAGGAAATCCTACCAACTTAAAGCATTTTTCTATCAAATGACCTCTACCACCACATGTTTGCATACAAGATTTGGATTATTAACTTTATTAACAGACGTATTTGTAAAGACAGGAACAACATTTTCAGAATGAAGGGCAATATTCTATGTGATTCTTCCATAGAGACAATATTGAATGCATGCAAAACATCAGGAAGGGGATTAGCTAAAAGTATGTTACTTCTAACGACATGGTATGAATCATTGAGGCCCATTAGAAACTCAATAAGTCTACCCTCGCTTTCTATATTAGAATTATGTGCAGACACATCACATGAACATGGTTTATAACAGACAAGAGCATCATATTCATCCCACAAATGTTGCAACTTAGAAAGTACACAGACACAGAATCATTCCCTGCCTAATACTAGCTATTTGCTGTCTTAAAGAATATTTCCTAGACCCATCAACTTTCTTAAACGTTTTTTCAAGTGACTGCCACACCTTTGACACATGTTTGGCATAAATGAATCTATTCCTAAGTTCTAACGACAAAGAATTTAAGATCCAAGTAAGAATCAATGCGTTACACCTTTCCCACTCAAGGCAGAAACAGGGTCAGTAGGTTTATTTATCTTCCCTAGCACAAAATCAGTTTTTTTTTGCTGGTAAGCACTAGAAGTATAGAGTTTGACCAAGCTGCATAGTTCTCACTCCCAGTGAGACTAATATAGTTATATTAGTCACTGAGAGGTCAGCTGGATTTAAAGCTAGAATACTCTTATCTATTATGACAACACTCGAGTTGTCAGGTGGTGAATCAGTTTGCGACAATATTACACAGTAGTTAAGACTATTAATAAGCAGCTACTACACACAAACAATATCTGTAATACAAAGACAGGAGAAAAAGGTTAGAAAGGTATCACCAAACGTCCTTTACTCTCAAGGCACAACGTTGTTTGACAGTAGACTTCGCAGCTCGAGCCAAATCTAGGTCCCAACACCAGCTCGTTGTTCCTTTACGGTTTCACAGTGTCTATAAGGAAAAATTATGAAGAGGTTAGATCTGGACACAGAAATGACAGCAAGACCCCCAAAACGACTGTAAAAGATTTGATCAGATTTGCGATTTTGCGTCAACAACAGACTGTAAGTAGTTCAAAGAACGCAATCAAGGTTCAGATCTAACGGTTTTGAACAGCATCACAGAGAAAGAAACACAAAGGATGTATACGGTTCAGATCTAGGATTTTTAAGCAAGAGAAGCATGCGGAATCGAAGATTTACGCTCTGATACCATGATAGAAATACGGGCCGGGCCTCTGGTAATTAATATCCGTTAAAGAGGCCCACGTACATGCACCACACGGAGGATCGGTGCCCGATATAAGCTTGATGGGATTCCTTCTTAAAACCAATTGGTGATAAGAGGAGTGGCCCATAAAGCTTATAAACCAATTAATTTTTCATTGCATTTTCGGTGTGGGACTATCTCCTCACACGTGATATTTCAACACCCGATTTCATATGTCCACGTGTTAGGCTTGAATCGTGCACACGTGAGGGGGCGTGTTTGAGAATTTCTGTCCCACATCGGGAAAAACATATCACCCGACTCAGTATATAATTAAAGAGGCCTCTCCACCTATCACCAATTGGTTTTAGGTTGGAACCCTCAATTTTAACATGGTATCAGAGCGGAAAAAGATCCGACTCAATTAAAAAATATATATGACGGGTTCGAAAAGAATGACGTTCCCGTTCGATTGAAAAAATGAATTGGGCTCACACGTGAGGGGGTGGAGTGTTGAAATATCACGTGTGAGGAGATAGTCCCACACCGAAAATGCAATGAAAAATTAATTGGTTTATAAGCTTGAGGGGCCACTCCTCTTATCACCAATTGGTTTTAAGAAGGAAACCCCATAAGCTTATATCGGGCACCGATCCTCCGTGTGGTGCATGTACGTGGGCCTCTTTAACGGATATAATTACCAGAGGCCGGCCCGTATTTCTAAGACCTGCTCGGTGTCGAAAGTGCCGTTCTTTCCCGTGATCCCCTGGCGCAAGACGCGAGTGTTCTTGTCGACGGACACTGGCGGATGAAGGCGGCGTGATCCGAAGCTGCGTTGATAGTACTGCAGCTGCGTGCGTCAGCCGCCGCGACAAGTTTCCGATCAGCTCGTTGCTTGACGGCGCATGGATTCCGTGAACTAGTATAAGTTTTCTGTGAGATCTGTCGTTTGTTACCTGCTCAAATAAATTTGCAAGCATTAAGGACGATTTCAACCAAGAATAAAGACGCAATTACTCAAGAAGCGTTTTTCCATATCTCTATATACTGATGTCATCATTACTTCGAATTTTATTTTATTCAAATTTTCTTATTAAATTACTTATTCAAGTGACCCTTCTTTCCACAGTGGTAGCATTTCATATCCTTCTTCTTACTTTTTTGATTTTCCCCTGCCTTGAGTGTGACTCCCACTTGAACCACGTTCCGTTGATCTCCCTCGCATCACCGTCAAAGCTTCGACCTGTTGCGAGCTTGCTTGCTGGTCTCCTTGTTCTTTCGCCGATTTTCTTCTTCGAGAATAGCAGATGCGATGTTATTGAAGACCAGAAACTTTCGCGTTGTTCGTCAAGTTGATGATGAGTTGATCATACGAATCAGGCAGACTTTGAAGTAGAATTTCCGCACGTTCTTTATTCTCCGTTTTATACCCCAACGATGTAGTTGGGAAAATAGAGTATTCAAGACGTTGAGATGCTCGGTCACCGAAGTAGATTCAGACATTCTCAAGGTGAACAATTTTCTCTTCAAGAAAATTTTGTTGTGTAACGACGTCGGCTCGTACAGATTTGTTAGATGGTCCCAAATCTCCTTTGCCGTTTTCTTTCTTCGACGCTGGACAATATCTCATCTGCTAGTGCCAGATGAAGATTTGCAACAGCGCTTCCGTCCATCTCGTTCCATTTCTTTTTGTCTGTAACTGTGGCTGGTTTTCCATCGATAGCCTCCAGACAGCCGTCCTTTCGCAAGATCGCCTTATCTTAATTTCCACAGTGAGAAATTTCTCCCGTTGAACTTTCGATATCAAATTGGCCGCAATAATGCTCAGTCGTGAGCGATACCTCGACGGGGTTGCAGCAGATAATTACTGAACTCGTACCGGCTTTTTCGTCACCGTAACAAGGGCAGTATAGTATATATTATTTTCTGATGGGAGGGTCCACGTTAGTGGCAACCACAGAGCATATGATAAATAAATATATAAAACTCAAGCTAGGCTCTGATACCAATTGTTGGCATGGCGACGGAACGGTCGAGTAATAACGCGGCTAATATTTGGGTAATTAAAGATAAAACGGGGACACCGAGATTTAACGTGGAAAACCCCAAACAAATCGGGGTAAAAACCACGGGCAAGGAAGAAGAATCCACTATAGGAAAAATATAGGAGTTACAACCTCTCGTACTACAAAGGAGAAAACACTCAACCTCTCTTTATAGTCGGAGAAAATACCAACAAACTCTTATTTTATTCTCTCTATCTCTATCTTTCTATTCTTCTGTGGGATGCTTTTCCTTCGATGGTTTGAGGTCTATTTATAGGGGAAAAGATTGTATGTGAACAATCAATAAAAAATCTTCAGCACTCCAAAGATGAACTCGGCGCCTACTTGACCCAATGAAGTTGTTCTCCTCTTTGACTATTCAAGCCAGATATGCCTTTTTTATTATTATATTATGTCGACACCACATGTCCCATCAAGTAACTTTTCGAGGGTCTAATGCTTATCAAGAATTTCTTTATAATATAAGATAGATATTAAAATAACGTTGAGATAAGAAAGAAAAAGAAACACTTCATGTGAGAGGAAAGTTTCGACAACCCTCATAGGAGAAAATATCTATCGAGTTACATATCATAGGGAAGAACAAACATACAAATAAGAAGAGAGGAAGAAGTCGAATAAGAGCTCTAACAGAACTCACCACGAAGCTGAAAAGGTATAAATTACTTTGATGGTTTTGTGTACTTGTCGTATATATATTAACATGCTTAGGAAAATCATTAAGTATTAGAGGTTGGGAGAAATTAGGGTTTAACTACTGAATTTTAGGGGTTTGATAAAGATTATATGATCTCAATTTGTTCCTGAAAAAGTAGATCTTTTAATCGAAGTTAGATGATTTCTATACTAAAAAGATGTCTTCGGATAATATAATCCCAGCTTGGTAGATGCGAGACCTTGTTAGAAGAAATAATTCCGAGACCATGTTAGTAGAAATACTTTCGAAATCTTGGGTGTAGTGTCGAAACCTATGTTAGAATAATTTCAAGATAGATATAAGATCTCGAGATCCATATTGAAATTACTTTAAGACTTTATAGTGTCTAAATATCTAAAATCACTTGATTCATGTCGAGAGCTATTTAATGTGGATATCGAATTCTTGTTAGTATTGAATTAGGAACTTTGTCGGTTCATGTCAAATTCTTGTGGTAATAGTGAAACCTATCTCGACATTTTACTTGTGACACAGACATCCATCTCGAAATCATATAGAATAATAATGTCGAAGGTCTTCATTGTATAATTATCTAAGTAAGCTCGACATTTATGTCGAGATTCATCTCGATATATACTTTGAAGTATTATATATGTGTAATGATTAAAAATCTCGAGAAGCACATTGAAATCCAAGAATTATATAGAAAGTCATATAATGTCGAGATGTATCATTGAGACATGTCGAGATCTATTATAGAAGCTAGCTCGAGATTCATTAATTAATGTCGAGATATGCGCTCGTAATTTATATCGAAATCTCATTTATAACTCTATATCCATCTCGACATTTAAACCCAAGAATTGTATTTTGACATCGATATCCTTATATGCAATTTGAAAATATCGAGATGGATACTAATAAGTATTCTCAGTTTAAGTTAAGTTCTAAATTTTAGGGTTTCAAAATTATAGAAATCAAAATTAGGGTTTTCAAATTAAGCCAATTTCATGAAATTATGAATGAGACTAATAAACCCTAATTTTGTATGTTCCTA
Organism: Craterostigma plantagineum; assembly: GCA_027422505.1. NCBI lineage: Eukaryota > Viridiplantae > Streptophyta > Magnoliopsida > Lamiales > Linderniaceae > Craterostigma > Craterostigma plantagineum. The sequence continues at coordinate 33,941 of JAPQWV010003201.1, forward strand.
TATTTAGGGTTTGAAGGTTAGCAAACTTACCGATAAAACTAATAGCTAAGGATACCAGGTAAGTGGAAATCGCAACTACAACACATAATTATATGTGTATGAATTATGTGTCTATATGCCTTTCATGATTTATGTGACTTCTATGATTCTATGTGACGTAAATTTACGTGATTTTATGTGACGTAAAATATTCTATGAATTATGCACGCATGTTTACATGATTCATGGCACGAGCATATGCACGCACGGCTAGTATGAGAGTCAGGGAAATAGCGTGCATGAGTATAAGATCGCTTGAGAGCGATGTATATTTGCCGATATGGGCATTTGTGTCGATCAATGGACGAGTCACGGCTCTTTCTATGCTACCACGGCGATTTACGAAGCCGAATTACCTGATTCACGAAAGGTAGGGGGAATACCCGTAGCGGGGAGATGCAACCTGGAGGATGCGACTCGAGGGATATGAGCGACACTGAGGGAACCTCGAGTGTTGCGACCTTGCAGTAAGCTACCAGTGAGAAGCGCCCGCGTGTCAGACCGCATTGGGATGGAAAGGCGCCTTAGGGTTAAACGAAAATTTGTGTGCCCGGGTTAGCCTCTCAATGGGACTGCATTGGGATTGAAAGGCACTAGTAGCCTCTCAGTGGGATCACACTGGGATTGAAAGGCATTAGTAGCCTCTCAGTGCGTACCGCATTGGGATTGAAAGGCACCATAGGGTTACGCACAGATTGAGTACTCGGGTTTAGCCTCCCAGTGTGTATTGGTACTATACCCTTAGGGGTTTGAGCTCTACATGGTGCATAGTAAGATTGAAAGCCGAGGGCCCAAATATGTTATGAAAAGTCAAGAAGAAGTGAGAGAAAGGTCAGGAAGAATATGAGAAGTAGATAGCATTGGCGCGGATGCCTTCGCTATTTAGGTCACGTGCATTGCATGCATGATTTTCACTTACTGAGCTCTATAAGCTCATTCCACGTTTTATGTGTTGTAGGACCCGCGATCACGGTACGCGATCATTTTCACGGCGAGGCCAACTTTTGAAGCTTCCGGGGGCTTTTGAGATGGAAGTGTGTGCATGGATGCGACCTCATGGAAGCCCAGTAGATAGAGTTCTTTGACCCGCATGCGCGCTTTCCTAGTAAATAGGACCCAACGATGATTTTGTAGGAACAGTTACGACTCCTTTATATAAAAGGAAAAATTTTATACGAAATTTCGTACTTTTTCATTAGTAGAACATTAGTCGCTTGGACTAGTGTAGAATGTAGTGGTGGAAAGCGGGCCTTTGCACACTTTTATTAGAATAATTTGAATAAACATTGAATTATTTCTATTGGAATATGTTCACATTGTTTTGAATTTTTTCAGGGTTTTTTTCAGGGATTTTAAGGAAAAATACCTAATAGGAGTTTAGTCTTATGATTCAGTCCCTACAACTTTTATTTTAGAAATAGGTATCGACACTAGGCAAAAATTTAGTTATAACTCCCTCAGGTAGCAAATTCCAATATTGCCCTTTCTTCACTATGTCAAAAGCTGGTATAGAATTCAGGGACAATCGAGAGAGCTTCAGAACAGAATAGAAAAATTCTTGCGGCCGATAACAATGCAATGGAGAGCATTGATACTTTCATTGCTGAATCCTCTTGAACGAAACCCGAAAACCCAAACCCTTTACTCATCCCATATTCTTCAGCAACTTTACAAGAAATTACATTGCTGTTTTGGATGAAACTTTTGAACAGAGATATGGTACGGATTTGTCGAGAGATTCTTTACAAGAGTTCCAACGCTTTTTTTCCTCAAAATGTTGGTCTTTGGATTTCCCATCAAGCTTAGCGTGGTCGAGATAAATTCGATAATTTATGGGTTCAAAGAAATTCCTGCAATGGTGGAGGAAAAGAAGAAAAGAGATGTCTTATCATCATTGAGCTGTTGCACGTAGTGATTGAGAAGATCATAGGAGAACGAGGTGCGGACAATGTCCAGGCGAGACAGTCAACGACGCCCTCGCGCCCAAGGAGGAGAAGCTGGTCGGAATCTTAGAGATGGCCAATGATATACTGGAATAGTCGGCATCTGATCAGGGGGCGCGAGCACCTGAGATTCCACGAGTGGGATAAATGAGTGACTATGATATTAATGCAGAAACATAGATGGCTACCTGAAGAACTAAGACCACAGTGTGCCTGTGTTTGTATGTCTCCTGAACGTGTTTGTTGGATGAGCAGTATGGCAAGAAACAAGAATACTTGAAGCAGAATTTGTGCTATACCCAAATTAGCGATGATTATATGTAGTAGAAGCTCAGTTTTTAATTCTGTGATGTATGATTGATAAAATGGTTGGTTGTTTGCACCTAACGTTCAGTTCATGCACACAAGTACTCAAATCCGGGGCTCAAGTACCTAAAGCGGGATAAAATTACTAAAAATTGATACGTAAATACTGAAATTCATGTATAAAGTACTCGAATTAGGGACTAAAGTAGGCCTTAAATAGCGAAACTTTGTCATAATAAACTGAAGGTAAGAGGGAATGATCTATAACACATGCGTTTTAATCTAAATATCAAATTGGAATGTCATGGACATCACGAAGTTTACAAAATAGGTTGATATACACGTAAAAGTACAATCTATACGAAGTACTCGAAATAGGGACTAAAGTACCTAAATTGGATAGAAAGTACTTAAATACTTGCCTCAAATACCGAAATTTGGTAATAAAATACTTAACGTGTGAGAGCGAGTATCTATAACAAAAGTGCGTAGTTTAATCTAAATATCAAGTTGGAATGTTCCTGTAACATCACGAAGCTTATAAAAGGGTTGATATACATTTAAAGTACAATATATATCAAGTACTCGAATTATTCACTAAAATACCTAAAATCGGGATAGAAAGTACTCAAATACTGGACATAAATACCGACAATGGTCATAAAATACCTAACCGGAGAGCGAATCATCTATAACAAAAGTGCGTAGTTTTATCTAAATATCAAGTTGGAATGCGTGGAACATCACGAAGGTTATAAAATAGGTTTTATACACTTAAAGTACAATCTATACGAAGTACTCGAATTAGGGACTAAGTTCTTAAATTTAGGAAATAAATACTGATATTCATGTGTACTTGCGAATGAGGGAAATCATCAAAGACAAAAATGGTGGGTTTAATCAAGCATTCTACAAATAAGGGCACTGCTCTTCATAAGGACCTAAATCGAGACTGAAAATGCATAATTTAAGACAACAAATACTTATATTTGTGCATAAAATACTTGCGATTTGGTCGAAGTATCCAAGTCTAAAATGGTGAGTTCTTACAACATCTTATATAATAAGGACATTGCTCTTCATCAACACCCATAAAATGAGTTTTCTAGCAACTTCACCTTCATACAAGACCAAATACTCGAATTCAGCAAATAAAATACCTAAATCAAGACTGATAATACCTAATTGAAGACCAAAAATACTTATATCTGTGCATAAAATACTTGCGAATTGGGTCGAAGTATCCAAGTCTAAAATGGTGAGTTCTTATCAACATCTTATATAATAAGGACATTGCTCTTCATCAACAACATAAAACGAGTTTTCTAGCAACTTCACCTTCAATAAGACCAAATACTCGAATTCAGCAATAAAATACCTAAATCGAGACTGAAAATACCTATTTGAAGACCAAAAATACTTATATATGTGCATAAAATACTTGCGAATTGGTCGAAGTATCCAAGTCTAAAAGGTGAGTTCTTATCAACATTCTTATATAATAAGGACATTGCTCTTCATCAACACCATAAAATGAGTTTTCTAGCAACTTCACATTCATACAAGACCAAATACTCGAATTCAGCAATTAAATACCTAAACGAGACTGAAAATACCTAGTTGAAGACCAAAAATACTTATATATGTGCATAAAATACTTGCGAATTGGGTCGAAGTATCCAAATCTAAAATGGTGAGTTCTTATCAACATCTTGATAATAAGGACATTGCTCTTCATCAACACCATAAAATGAGTTTTCTAGCAACTTCACCTTCATACAAGACCAAATACTCGAATTCAGCAATAAAATACCTAAATCGAGACTGAAAATACCTAGTTGATGACCAAAAATACTTATATATGTGCATAAAATACTTGTGAATTGGGTCGAAGTATCAAGTCTAAAATGGTGAGTTCTTATCAACATCTTATATAATAAGGACATTGCTCTTCATCAACAACATAAAATGAGTTTTCTAGCAACTTCACCTTCATACAAGACCAAATACTCGAATCAGCAATAAAATACCTAAATTGAGACTGAAAATACCTAATTGAAGACCAAAAATAATTATATATGTGCATAAAATACTTGCGAATTGGGTCGAAGTATCCAAGTCTAAAATGGTGTGTTTTCCTTATCAACATCTTATATAAATAAGGACGTTGCTCTTCATCAACACCATACAATGAGTTTTTAGCAACTTCACCTTCATACAAGACCAAATACTCGAATTCAGCAATAAAATACCTAAATCGAGACTGAAATACATAATTGAAGACCAAAAATACTTATATATGTGCATAAAAATACTTGCGAATTGGGTCGAAGTATCCAAGTCTAAAATGGTGAGTTCTTATCAACATCTTACATAATAAGGACATTGCTCTTCATCAACAACATAAAATGACTTTCTAGCAACTTCACCTTCATACAAGACCAAATACTCGAATTCAGCAATAAAATACCTAAATCGAGACTGAAAATACCTAATGAAGACCAAAAATACTATATATGTGCATAAAATACTTGCGAATTGGGTCGAAGTATCCAAATCTAAAATGGTGAGTTCTTATCAACATCTTGTATAATAAGGACATTGCTCTTCATCAACACCATAAAATGAGTTTTTAGCAACTTCACCTTCATACAAGACCAAATACTCGAATTCAGCAATAAAATACCTAAATCGAGACTGAAAATACCTAGTTGATGACCAAAATACTTATATATATGTGCATTAATAATTGCGAATTGGGTCGAAGTATCCAAGTCTAAAATGGTGAGTTTTATCAACATCTTATATAATAAGGACATTGCTCTTCATCAACAACATAAAACACCACAAACATAAAAAATCTAGTTTATTCTACTTGCCCTACATAATCTGTCGAAAATACCTGAATTCGAAGAAAAAAATACTTAAATTATGAACAGAAATACTTGATTTATCATATAAAATACTTATTCTCATACAAAAAATACTCTGAAAAGGAGTGTGATACCATTCCACAAAAGTTATTGTTTTAATGAACCATACCAAGCGTTAATGACATGAATCACCAAACATGAAAAAACTAGTTTTTTTTATACTTGCCCTACATAATTTGTCAAATATCTGAATTCGAACAAAACATACTTAAATTATGAACGAAATACTGATTTATCATATAACGATTCTCGTACAAAAAATACTTCTGAAAGAGGGCGGAGAACATTCACAAAAATTGTTGTTTTAATGAACCATATCAAGTGTTAATGACATGAATCACCAAAAACGTGAAAAAACTAGTTTTTTTCTACTTGCCCTACATAATCTGTCGAATACATGAATTCGAACAGAAAATACATAAATTTCGACTCCAAATACTTGATTTATCATATAAAATACCAATTCTATACAAAAAGTATTTTGAAAGGCGGAGATTAATGCTAAAAAACGATAGCGGATGTTGGAGCTAGTACTCTTAAGCCACCAATACAAGCATCGAAGAACTATGTGTCTTCTCCGTTCATCTGTAATCTTTCCCCATGAGTTTCTCTTTTTCATTATCTTTAGCTGGCTTATTCAAGTCAATATCAACCATCACTCTTGCAACTTGTAACCAACCGTTCAAACTACCGGCATAATACGTTTACCAATCATGCTCAGATCATTCTTAGGGTTGGAGCCACATACTTGTTGTGGGAGCTCTATCAACGGCCACCTCGTTCAACTGAGCTTCGGAGTCCTCAAAGTTAACCATGAACAACCCAGCGCACACCTGCCATCCTATCCCATTTACGCTTCAAAAAACCCCACTCTATTACATCGTATGTCGGATTGACATAGTACGTTAGTGCTATGTTCCACCTCATCTTGGATTTCTTCTGTCACCACTTGACCAATTTCACTGCCACTAGATGATAAAAAGTAGCCTTAGCATATATCAATCGAATATTGAATTTTCAACGATTTAACATCAAGTTGGGGTTATGGATGACCTGCGTAACTCCCCCGACCATTGATGTTTGTCTCACAGCACAAGTGGCACAAACCTCAGCTGGATGAGAACTCAAAATTCCCCTTCAATCTGCCCTATTTCAAACTAATTGGATGGGGTGAGGAATCATGAATGATCTGCGTATTTTGTGGATTTCAGGTTGTTGTCACTTGTAGAGGATGGAGATGTTGAAGAGGCTTCGCCATCTTGTGCTTGGTGTTTTCTTTGTCCCAACCGTAGCAGAGAGGGGAAAGAGAAAGGGCTCTATGTAATTTACGTACAAGGGAGTTAAATTAATTTTTTGCCTAATGGCAGTAGTCATTCACAAAAACAAACGTCTAGGGACTGATCCCTAAGTGTAATCTCCAAATAGGTATTTTTCTCTAAAATCTCAATTTTTCGACGAATAAAATTCAAAAAATTAATACGAAGATTAGAATTTTATCGGATAATTCGAATATTATTAGAATAATTCAAATAAAATTCGAATTTTATTAGAATAATTCGAATAAAATTCGAATTATTTTTATTGGAATATGTTCAAATTAGTTTGAATTTTTTCGAATTTTATTCGGATTATTCAAATAAATCCAAAATTAATATGAATATTAGAATTTTATCGAATAATTCGAATATTATTAGAATAATTCGAATAAAATTCGAATTTTATTACAATAATTCGATAAAAATCCGAATTATTTTACAGGAATATGTTCAATTTTTTTTGTTTTGAATTTTTTCGAATTTATTCGAATTATTCAAATAATATTCGAATTATTTTTATTGGAAATTTTGAAATTTCTTATTCAAATTACGTCTCCAAACAAATCCATTTTTGACGTAGATGGACTTTGAATTTGAAAAGGTATAAAGCATAAAAGTTTTAAATAATTAGTAGCTGTCCAATAAAACTCGAATCAGGGTAATTGGTGTCTTGGATCAAAAGTTATGATAAAAATGTGGTAACTGCCATTTTTTAAAAACAAATTCGACAACTTTCGGAACACTCATTTTCCAAGCCAATACACACCGAATTCATAGAAGTGTAAAACAAAAAGTTTTGTATAATCAAGTTATCTATCAAAACTGTTTGAGTCGGGGTAATTGATGCTCTGAAACGAAAGTTATGATCGGAATATGATAACTATTATTTCTGGACAGCAAATTTCAAAAGCATCGAAACGTTAGCCAAAAACACTCATTTTCCGAGCTGATAAACTTCGAATTAGAGAAAGTGTAAAAATAAAAGTTTTGATAATCAAGTTAGGTGTCCATTGAAGTTGAATCAGGACAATGATGGTCTGAATAGAAAGTTATGATAAAAAATGTCTTAACTGCCATTTTTCGAAAGCACATTCGAAAAGCATTCGAAAAGTTATCAAAAACTCATTTTTGATGTTGATAGACTTCGAATGCGAGAAAATGTAAAGAATAAAAGTTTTTGATAGTTAAGTTGTGTCAAAAATTCTTTTTTCGTGATGACATACGTAAATGGATATCACGTCGAAGTGATGAAATTACATTGTACGACTATGATTATAATATGTGCCAAATATGTGGATTGTGTTTAAATTGTTGTGATTCAAAACATGTGTAGTGTAATTATAATTAATAGAGTTTTATGATTTTATGTCTTTATTAATTTTGCAACTAAATTAACATCGCATGTAGAACTCATTACCATCTGTATTAGACAATTGATACCAAATATTAAACCTCTTCATTGAACATTGATATCTTGTAAATTATCTCTCGAAAAACACATTTTTGAAGTCGATAGATTTGAATTAGAGAAAGTGTTAAACATAAAAAAGTTTGTATAATCAAGGTAGATCTCCAACAAAGTTTGAATCAGGGTAATTGTTTCTCTGAATCGAAAGTTATGGTCGAAAATGTCTTAAATAGATTATTCAAATAAAATAATTCTAAAGACGAAATGTCGACTGAAAAAGAAATTATACTGTATCTCTTGAGACAGACGACGAATGCAGCGCTCTATGTAAAATATATTAATGGGTGTTGGATTTGGTTGTTTTTTTTTGGAACCATTTGCAGAAGTGAAGAAACGACGATGGAGAAGATGAACAGTTTTTTTTTTTGTTTTTTATGAAAATAGATAATTAAAATATTATTAATTAAGTGAAGATTAACTAATTACTAATATAATCAACTTCACTCCTTTTTTTAATTGAAAAAGTCAACATCCATTTTCTTTAATTCTTTTAAAAACTAATCCCGTCTGTTAAATTACCCCTGTTTTGGAGGATCTGTAACAGAATCTATCGTCTTCTTTTCTGCTTTCTACTCTCCCTCTTCTGTAACAACTTGTGGAGTCTTATCGGAGCTGCTCTTCAATGTCAGTTCCCATTTTCGATTTAATTCCTTTTCCGAAAATGAGTCTATATCAAGTGGTATCAGAGCATCGATCTTGATCTCAAGTACTCAAGGATGGCAGAAGGAACTCGTGGTGTGAGCTGCGTAAGAGGTCGAACCGCTCCGTGATAAAATGAAGGAGAAACAACGATTCTATCAACGAGCAATGGAACCTTACGACAGATGATTGCAGCTATGGTGAACAAACCATCTGGCAAAGCTGATTCAATCGGAGGAGGCGTAGGCGACAGGCGTGAGGATCGTTCACAATTCGACCTATCAGTTGCCGACCAAATGCTCTAGCATTGAATTTCAAAGTTTAACGGGGATGACCTAAGAGGCTGGATTTCCAGATGCGAGCAATTCTTCGAGGTGGACGAAACACAAACAGATGCTAAGGTCGAATGGTTGCTGTTATCTAGAAGGACGAGCTCTTCAATGGCATCAGGTCATCATGAAGACGCGACTCACTCGAGAGCTCCCTCGATGGCCAGAGTATGTTCGAGCATTACACAATCGGTTCGTCTACGTTACTACGACGATCCGATGAGCGAGCTAGTGAATCTTAAACAGACTAGTTCTGTTCAGGATTTGGATAGTTTTGAGGAACTGATGAACGGTGTCGAGCTGACTGAGCAGTATGCAGTGAGCTGCTTCTTGGGAGGATTAAAGCCTGAGATAGCCGTGGCTGTGAGAATGTTTCGCCCACGTTCTTTATTAGAGGCTGTGAGTTGGCAAAACTATAGGAGCAAGCCAATGGATTGGGGGTGAAGCGAACACCTATTCCGAGCGCTGTTGGGGGAAATCTGAGACCTAGCGCCTCTGCTGCAAGGACTCCCTTCACTCCAGATATAAGCACTCAACACAGTGCTGGAAGTCAGAGCTCAGTGAACTTAGCTCACCTTCGATGACCTCAAATTCTTTCCACTCTAAGCCCAACGCGGCCCTGAAAGGGAGCAACCCACCCATCGTACCCTCAAGGCAATGTCCCCACACGAAATCGAGAGAAACGAGCCAAGGGTCTATGTTTCTGGTGCGATGAAAAGTTCACAGCGGGTCACACTTGTGCAGGGAGAAGACCGATATACTTACTGAAGTAGTGAAGGAGGCTACGGAGAAGTCGGAGAGCAGACTCCTTATTCTGACTTTGCTGACGAGGAAGAGGAGTTGAATGATGTTACGGTGAACTCTCTGACCAGTTACCAAGTGTCTATGTATGACATGACCGGAGTGCCTGATGATAGTACTATGAGAGTGGCTGGTAACGTAAATGATAAGCCATTACATGTATTAATCAATACGGGGAGTACACACAATGTTAGATTTAGAATGGGCTAGGAGGTTTGGTGTTGGGACAAACAAATCCGTTGCCTGTGGCTGTGGCTGATGGAAGTAAGCTTTATAGTTCATATACGTATAAGGGATTCAAATTGGGAAAATGCAGGAAACTCAGTTCGTAACAGATATGATGATTCTTCCACTAGGAGGCTGTGATATGGTATTGGGAGTACAATGGCTGATCATGTTGGGTAGTATCACTTGGAATTTCAAGCAACTCAGATGGGGTTTCAGGTCTACGGAAGGAAGGTGTTACTACGGGGAATGCAGCCGACAAAAGCCAGGTGATCACTAG